>VDFB02058899.1:0-17099 GCA_007258455.2 Sequoia sempervirens
CTTAATCTTTGTTTGGTTGTGATCTCAAATTTTATTGGATTAATGTGATTCACATGCACATGAATGTTTGTAAATAATGTTAAATAATAAATTTATAGATATTTTAAGTGCATCTACACATTTTAAACATAACATACAAATTCACTTGTATCCTATTTTCCTACAAATCTAGTTCACACCTTAAATCCTACAATTACAAAAATTTGACTTTCAATCAAATAAATTCCAAAATAAGTAAGGAAGTATCATGCTTACTCCCAGCTACATATAGGATATTAATAAGGAAGAAAATTCCTTATCATTCAAATACCTCTCTAAAAGGAATCAATGACTTATCTACCATTCCTCATAATAAATTCATGAGGGTTAATCATGCTCTTTGTATGTGGATATTAATACTTTTGGAGGGAGATATGACTAATAGATTATTAGATGCTACTAAATTTGAGATTAGTAAGCATAGGAAATAGTTTATCCTATTCCCAAAATTATCCTACATTAGAATGTAAGGATTCATTGGTGCTCCATATAAGATTCCTAGGCATCCCAATGATAAGATTAGCTTGGTACAAGTATTTAGATAATTAGTGGGCACTCATGTGCATTTATAGTCCAAGCATAGATTTGGAGTTCAATTCCCCATTGTTCTTAGTAGATCATTACCTAGTAGATTATGTATATTAACGTACACACCTATTCTTTATAAATAGTGAATAGAGAGACAAGTGAGAAGAACAGAAAACACATCACACATCTACTCTAACAAATATTATATCAAACTTCACATATATAAATTTTCTATTATATTTCTTGTAGATGTACCTCTATTAGAGATATGTAGCAAGAGCACCACTAGGATGTATTAGAAACATATTGTATTGTTTTTAGTTATACTTATAGTTGGTAGTGTGCATTTAGTTCATGCAAAAATTAACATCTATAATTCAATAAACCATTTTTGGGACTCATTTGGTAATACATGGAATTTTATTTTTTCCTCTAATGCTAGAATATTTGGTGAAATCATAGAGCTTACCTATATATACATGTAAGATAACAATATCATTATCATGGAGTGAATAGAAAAATTGATATATTTGTTCATATGATTTTTAAACAACATAGAGGACTACTAATTATATTAATTTTATTCAGAATGGGTAGAAAGTGTAAATGGCAATCACTCATTGAACTACATGTGCAAGACATTCCCAACCAAGGAAATCATTTCTCAAGTGAGGACCTTGAATGGACACCTATTGGAGATGATGACAATATGGACTTATATGTTGCAATCCCTCTTGAGAGACTCCCTCAATTTATCAAAGGAGAAAGTTTACTAGATAGTACGGAGACATCATTTGTACGTAAATATCATAAAGAGAGCAACACATCAAAACCTACTGACCACACTACCATGACATACTCCAGGTTTGCCTGGATTAAATATAATTAATAAGTATGCCATTTTTATATTTAATTTTTTATGTGAATTAATATATATGTTTTTTTTTGTGAATAAATAGATATTGGTGTGCTTTTGGCCCAGACGATCAAAGAAATAAATCTGAAAACATGGAAAGAACACAAAGGTTTATTCAAAAAAGGGGTTGTCAAACTCACTTTTATGTTAGGGTCATGTATGGTAGACCACATGTTGCATTAATTATGTATAATGATTGGAGCCATTGTGATGCCAATGGTGAATTTTGTCATGGAAAGGATGACCCTTCTGGTGATCCAAGGAGCAGTTTTGCACCGAGGTTATCAAATGAATGCAAATCATATATTGAGTCTTTATTACTAATGGGTGTGGGGATCAACACAATATGTGAACAACACTACTTAGACCATGGATTGACTAAGTTGATGAATAAGAGGGATGCATGTCTATTAAGGAAGGATGTGTTGAATGCATGGAAAAGAGTACGCTCCATTCGATCCCAAAAAAATGAAGATGATGCAATAAGTGTCAATTTGTGGCATGCAGAGGAGAAGGATAACTTCTTCTACTATAAAAGACCAAACACCATGGAAAATGTTCCATTTATCATAGGCATCCAAACACCATGGATGCGAGAAATGATGGTCAAGCATTCACACAACTCAATTATTGCAATGGACTCAACATTTTCAACAAACAAATATGGTGTAAGTAAAGTAATGTTTACTATAAATTTTTGGATTTTATTTTATCATTGATTTAGTTATTTAAAAATATTAATTTATCAATGTTTAATTCATGTGCAGTATCAATTATATACCTTGCTTGTTTTTGATGAACAAGAGGCTGGTGTACCTATTGCATGGGCCATATCCTCTAGAAATAAAGTTGAGGATCTAAATGAATGGCTAATAGAAGTTTATAAACGAGGGAAAGAATTTCGAGAAGATTGGAATGTCAATGCATTCATGACAGATGATGCTACTGCGGAGATTGAAGCTATCAGGTTTTTATTAGCCTTAGTTTTTATATTTAAACTTCAATCAACTCTTTATAAATGATTAATATTTAGTTTATAGAAATATATATTTCATAATTTATAGCTTAAAATAGTTTGAATATAACATTTTATTTTGTCATAATTTACTTATCAAAATTTATAATGTAACTTGTAGATTATCATTTCAATGCCGAGTACTTTTATGTATTTGGCATGTACGCAGAGCATGGCTGAAAAATGTGTATAGGTAAGTCAATATTTAATTAAAATATGTGGAAAATTATGTGTTTGAACCCCATAGATTGATATTATCTTTTACAATCTAGGTATGCCAGCAATAAGGATGTTGGTACAAATATGTTTGATAGATTGGGTGAGATAATGCATGCATTGAGTGACAATGTAGACATCACTACTCACCTGATAGAAAAATTCATGGAGGAATTCAAAGAAGAGAAGAAATTTATTGATTACTTCCAAAAAACTTGGTGTCATAATGAGGGTCGTATTGGTAAGTTTGTAAGATTATTCATTTTGGTTTGTATGCATTTACATCATTAAAGTTATTTTTTATGTTTACTAAGACATTTTTATTGTTTTTTGTATAGAAATGTGGGCAAAATTTTTTTGAAACTTCTCTCATGCAAATCAAGAGACTAATGCTTCCATAGAGTCATACCACTTCCACATCAAGAGCCATTATCTAAGTGATTGTGCTAAGAAATGTACGAGGAGAATGGATTGGCTTATCCATACACTTCTTCATAGGGTAGAGCCATTTTATAAAAATAAAAGATATTTGCAGTCATCTGGATTTTTAACTAACTTTAAAAAAGAAAGATATTATAGTAATGCATTAGAGAGGTCCAAAAAAATACCCGACACAGATTGTTATCCATATGATCTCCTCCCTAACACATATAGGATAAGAAGTCAATCTGTTCCAACAAAATGGTATCTTGTTAGGAAGTTTGGACCAAATTTACATGTATGTGATTGTCAGTGGGCAAAAAGGGGAAACACATGCAAACATGTGTTGAAGATTTTAGATCTCCTAAAGAGAAACATAACAAATGAGCAGGATCAAGTTTCTGGTAAGAGTCATTTAACATTTAAGTATTATATTTATATTTTAAATGACTAATATTTTTTTCTAATAGAAACTAACTAAAATATATTTTTTGAATTACAGATGGTGTTGCTCCATTGGTTGATAATGATGATGATGTCAGAGGAAGTTTCAGTCATGAGAACAATGCCATTGGTAATGTTGATATGATATTTATAATAAAATATTAATTGATTTTTATAGTTCTTAAAATTTAATTAATGTTTTATTTGTAACAAATTATTGTATTCCACAAGAAGATCAAGATGTGATTGGGGTTGCCATTTGCAAAGACCAAAGAATTGGTAAATTTTCATATCACTATTTTTAATGAAATATGAAAAACCTTTTTTATATTTTACGAACTTAATCTTTATTATTTTTATTACAGATGGTTGTAAATCATCTGATGCTTCCAATGATAACTTCCAAAATGTTGTTGATTATTTGAATTCACTACTCCAAGATTTACCAACTAGAGTAGATGAAAAACATATCTTTAGTCAGTGTGTTGAAATATTTAGAAAAGATCTTCAAGCATCTCTTATGTCTTCCAAACTTACACCGATCCCTGGCTCAAAGGATATGCCTATGAGACGAATATCACCATGGTTTAGTCCAAGCAAAATGGGCAAACGTCAGTTTATTCATCAAAGAGGCAATGCCATCCATCAAGACTTGAATGAAAGAGTTGAAGAGCATGAAAAATTTCAATTCCCCTCCATAGGTGGTAGGAAGCAAAAGAAGAAAAAGGTCTCCAATCGTTCAGGCATAAAAATACAAGAAGAAAGGGTTATCATCAGAAAACAACACAGTGAGTACATTTATTCAAAATTATTTTAGTATTTTACATAGCAATAGTTATTGTTCTTACATCACATATTAAAAATATTTCATTGTAGGTTTGGATGGTCAAGACAATAATAGAAGACGTCGATTGCCCTTCTCTATTGATCTGAACCACACAACAACTGATGAAATACAAATTATTGATGGTAATTTTCTAACTATTAAATATATTCATTCATTAAATGAGATATTTTTGAATTCCTATTTCTAACCAATTTTGTATAATAAATTAAATAAATAGCAGATACAATTCATGAAGATCAACCATCACCTCTTAATGTTATACCTGGTCAAACATTTCAAAAAACTATTCCAGGTAATTTAGAATTTTAATAGTGTTTTGATTAAGTATATATTGTATTGTTAGACTTAATGTTGTATCTATGTTGATTTTTTAAATTCACATGTCATTGCAGGTTTAGATGATCAACAAAACACAACAATTGATGAAATGCAAATTATTGGTGGTAATTTTCTAACTATTAAATGTATTCATTCATTAAATGAATATTTTTGAATTCCTATTTCTAACCAATTTTCTATAATAAATCAAATAAATAGCAGATACAATTCATGAAAATCAACCATCACTTCTTAATGTTATACCTGGTCAGACATTTCAAAAAACTATTCCAGGTAATTTAGAATTTTAATAGTGTTTTGATTAAGTATATATTGTATTGTTAGACTTAATGTTGTATCTATGTTGATTTTTTAAATTCACATGTCATTGCAGGTTTAGATGATCAACAAAACACAACAATTGATGAAATGCAAATTATTGGTGGTAATTTTCTAACTATTAAATGTATTCATTCATTAAATGAGATATTTTTGAATTCCTATTTCTAACCAATTTTCTATAATAAATCAAATAAATAGCAGATACAATTCATGAAAATCAACCATCACTTCTTAATGTTATACCTGGTCAGACATTTCAAAAAACTATTTCAGGTAATTTAGAATTTTAATAGTGTTTTGATTAAGTATATATTGTATTGTTAGACTTAATGTTGTATCTATGTTGATTTTTTAAATTCACATGTCATTGCAGGTTTAGATGATCAACAAAACACAACAATTGATGAAATGCAAATTATTGGTGGTAATTTTCTAACTATTAAATGTATTCATTCATTAAATGAGATATTTTTGAATTCCTATTTCTAACCAATTTTCTATAATTAATCAAATAAATAGCAAATACAATTCATGAAAATCAACCATCAATGCTTAATGTTATACCTGGTCAAACATTTCAAAAAACTATTTCAGGTAATTTCAAATTTTAATAGTATTTTGATTAAGTGTATATTGTATTATTAGACTTAATGTTGTATCTATGTTGATTTATTAAATACACATGTCATTGCAGCTTTAGATGATCAACAAAACACTGGGCAACATAGGTTACCATTTTCTATTGATCTTAATGAAACACCAACAACAATAGATGCAATGTAAGTTAGATATGGTAAAAAAATTATTAAATGATTTTCTAACAATTTTTTATGTTTAATTTTAAATCAATTTAATAACTAAACTATGTAATTTACAGGTTTTGATGACATGGCAATGGAGGATCGTGTTCAACACTATTAGAGATAATCAATATAGTTTAATGTACTTTCAACTTATATTGTATATTTACAAATTTTTCTCATTAACTTAATTTTAAGAAATATATTGATATATGTTAATGAAAAATGGTATGATCATGTGTAAATTTATGGTCGATCCCTTAGAATTAATCAATTTATCAGTTCATGCATTCACCTAATTTTCTTTTTTATCACACTTGTTCATACACCTACTTCTATATAGCTACATCAGCCACCTAGATTTAATAATTTAGGTTTGAGAAGAGTATAAAGTAATTGATGTGATCTTGTATAAATTTAGGTTAGATGCTACATGTGTTTCTTGTAATATTTAGGTTTGAGAATATTTTGTGTTTCTTGTTACACCACTTATCAATTTATAATTGAATAAATTATTTATTATATGTAGGGAAAGTAATTTTTATTTGACAATGGAAAATGGTCACTTACAATAAAGAGATTGTGAGGAAGAACAAAAAGAATAAGAATAAGAATAAATACCTTTGATAAAAAGGATGATAATAGATATTATTATATAAATCAAACATATAAAAGTCACAACATAACATTTATCGACCATTGTCTAAGTAACAATACAAAACCTATTTAAAAATACTTTGATAGCACAATGAAGTATCAACACTAATAATAATCATAGAACCAAAAAAAATTAAATGAAGGACAAGGCACAAGTGTTAAAGGCATTGCACCTCAAAACATAGAAAGTAACTACTCAATTGACAAGTTTGAACCTAATGACCAAGAGGCCCACATGTAAATCTTAAGTAGGCAAACATGAGGTATTACAAAATAACTGTACCATTTATTTTTTATCATTCATTGAGATCAAACACTTAAATTAAAGCTATTAAGAGTTAGTATGATAAGAAAATACAAATTGCCTTACTCATTTCCCTTTAATTGAAAGGATTAAATAAATATCACATGCCTTTGAGAATATAATACACATTGGAAGAATGCTTGTTATGATGAATCAATTAGGTGTGATTCCTAATTGTTAAATTTTATAGATTTGCTAAGTAAATACATTTTGGAAGAATGCATGATCCCCACATTAGTATGCATGTGAATAATATAAATCATGCATTTTAATGTA
Source organism: Sequoia sempervirens (assembly GCA_007258455.2). NCBI lineage: Eukaryota > Viridiplantae > Streptophyta > Pinopsida > Cupressales > Cupressaceae > Sequoia > Sequoia sempervirens. The sequence continues at coordinate 7,123 of VDFB02058899.1, forward strand.
AAATCTATAATAAATAAAATTGATAGATAAATATAATATATGTAGTGAGGATAATTTTGAGAATGTAAATATGATGATATATCTTGACACAATATTATTACAAACACATAATATTAATATTATTATCATCTTGGATTCCTACAATTGATATCTCTCCACGTTTTCTATATAGACTATATGATAGGATAGATATGCTAGTATAATGAAATTTATTACATCTTGCATAAATAATATTTTTTAATAAAATAGAATGTCTCATTTTTATCATATATATTATTAATTGAATAATAATTAGAACAAGTTAAACAATAAAAAAGATAAATTTTAAATTAAAATAAAAGAAAGTAAAAATATAACGTATCAAAAAAAAGAAAGTAAAAGCATAAGGATTAAAATTATTTTTAATAGTCATTTCAACATGTGAAAATAAATATGTGTGGGTATGCAGGTAAAATATTAGAAACATTTTTTTTATCTTATAATCTATTAAATTGTTGATAGGACACGGGTTTAAATGACACACACACACACACATATATATTTAATGGATGTATAAAATAATGATAACATAGAAATCAATTTTAAATATATAGATTTTATTATTTTATATAATTAATTTATAAATATTCTTATTTTTATGAAAATAATATCTTTTAATAAAATCCAATGCCTCATTTTTACCACATATATTTTTAATTGTATTAATCTAAATTATATATAATAAATAATAATAAATTACAAAATATATTATAGCATAAATATACTAAAATGTTATTTAAAATAAAAACATACATAATAAATATATTGATAATAAAAACATACAAAATAAATATATTGATAATAAATAAATATTTTCATTTTTTTAATTTTGATAGTGAATCACAAAAGTTGATAAAAACATGTATTCAATTAAAATTAACTTTTTTCTCTGATTTACTATTATAAATGGTAGACATGCATCTTTCATAAATAATATAATAATAATCATAAAAATTATAAATTAATTGTATAAAGTAATAAAATCTATATATTTAAAATTGATTTTTAATTCAAAAATATTTCTTGTTATCCTTCTTTTATACATCCAATAATTATTTTTCTTATATATTTTTTAAATAAATATAATTGTCATTTAAAGGTGTCTTATCAACAATTTAATAGATTATAATTAAAAAAAAATCGTTTCTATTATTTTACTTGTATACCCATTCATTTTTATTTTCACATGTTGAAATGACTGTTAAAAATATTTTTTGTCCTTATACTTTTACCTTAATTTGTTTCTTTTATTTTAATTTAAAATTTAACTTTTTCTATTGTTTAATTTGTTCTAATTATTATTCAATTAAAAATATATATGATAAAAAATGAGACATTCTATTTTATTAAAAGATGTTATTTAAAGATGTAATAAATTTCATTATATAAAAAAAATATATAAAATATTAACTCAAATTAATTTATAATTGGAAAGAGGGCACATGACTATAAACATTAGAGAAATTAAGTTTTACATAGTTCAAAAAATATCTTTAACTTTTACGGAGTTGACAGGACAGTGCGGACAGATAGCAGTTAATACGGAAGGCAGAGAGTCTGACGCAGGCGAGAGAAACGAAGCAGCATCATCCATGCACATGATACCCATACATCCATGCCCCAGGTGCATTCCTGGGGCTGGATAGGCATTTTACCCTGCAATGAATCCAGAGAATTAATGCTGGTATATGAATATATGCTTGGAGGGTCCCTAAAGGATCGCCTTTATGGTAACTAAATGGACATCCTCCTGAATATTTTCTTCCAGTTCCTGCACATTGGTGAACATGAAAAAGTATAACTTCACTACAATAATATTTTGCTATCACTTTCTGCTCCCAGGTACCAGTGCAGAGCAATATCCGAATCTGGACTGGAAAACCAGGCTTAACATAGCTTTAGATGCAGCGCGAGGTAATTATTTTCTGTCATATAGTTAAATATGGGAACCAGTCTGTTTGATCTAATCTGCCTTTGTTTTTTCAAGGATTGGAATACCTGCACGTAAGTTGCATCCCTAAAATAATCCACAGAGATATAAAGACTGCCAACATCCTTTTAGACGACAAGTTGAATGGAAAACTTGCAGATTTCGGTATTTCAAGGCTAACGATTGATGGGGAGGCCTCTCATGTGACAACTAATGTGAAAGGAACAGCCGGATACCTAGATCCAGAGTAATTTTTTATTTGCTCTCTTTGCCTCGTCCGTGATTCTAAACATGAGAAACTTTTCATTTCTAATGTTTTGAAGTTTCATTTTTATGCGTGGCAGGTATTTTAAGACACAAGTCTTGACGGACAAGACTGATGTGTATAGTTTCGGGGTTGTTTTGTTAGAGATCATTTGTGGCAGGGCACCTATAGATACAAAAGTTTCTGCGGAAGAAATTAACCTTGTTAGATGGGTATGAAATTCTACTGGTCCTCAATCATGCAATTTAGGACACTAATTTTAGGCGTCCCTTATCAAAAAAAAGTTGAAGAGTGTAACTTTGTTACATTTTTTGGTTGAACAGGTCACACCGATTTTGGGGACGGTGGAATATCCTGAAAAAATTGTAGAAATAGTGGACAAGAGATTGGTTGACGATTACAGCATAAAATCCGTTGCCCATGTGGCCAAGCTAGCAATTAGGTGTGTTGGAGATAAACCATCGTCAAGGCCTAGTGCAAGTGAAGTTTTGGTAGAGATGAAAGCGGCTGTGCAATATCATGCAGCAAGCTTCGACTTGTCCGAAGAGATTGACATTGATTATAAAGATCAGCTGATAAGTCAAGCTTCTCTATCGGATTCCACTGCACACAAAGACATCGGTTCAACCGATAACAGTTCCAACTTTTTTCGGAAGGAGAATTAGTCCATAGGTTGTACAACGATGGTGAAAAAGGGAAGAACCGAAACGATCGTGTATTTTTATTTAATAGCCGTTACTATATACGAACTACGTTTGTTACTGGTTACTGCCTGTATAAATTATTTACCATTGATTCGACATGAAACGGACCCACTCTAAATATGTTCTGGTAGAGTGGCCGAACTTACGGATGTTCTTACAAGTTGGGGAGCGAGAAAATTTGTTCACTGCTTTTGTATTTAAATTCAGACATTCTGCATACTTTCCTCATTAAATATTGAAACAAAAGCAATATAATGTTTTCTAATGTTAAGAATATTATTAGCTTGTCCAACAGATGCAGGCAAATTTCTCAGATCTCGCAAATTAATAGACTCGCCCTCTGTATAACAGAGGAAACAAGCATAATATAATAGAGAAGAAAATATGGAGATTCTTACTTCATCAAACTGTACTCTATTTTCATTATTTAGAACCTGATCATTACATTCTGAAAAATAAAATAAAAAATTCCTAGGTTACCAGTTATCTCTTTTATCCACCAAAAACACCTAATTTAACTCCTAAGAAGACTACAACATAACAGCAGTCCAAAATAGAGTAATCAATTCCTAATTTAACACCTATGAAGACTACAAAGTAACCGTTGTCCAAAATAGAGTAATCAACTCCTAATTTAACTCCTATAAAGACTAGAAAGCAGATCAACAGCATACCAACACTAAACTAATAGCAAATCAACAGCAGTCAAGAAATAGTTGCATCCCCTCCCAAACTTTTAGCATTTCTCAACTTACTTGTTCAAAGTCATATAATGGATTTGTCTTGATGTACAAGTAAAAAGTTTGGAATAGATGGTAGAACCATTCTTTTGACTTCAAGGACCAAGCCATGGTGTTCCCTTCTACCAAATTAGATATCTTTACAAATTATCATATTTTTTCTTTCGTTTCTAGCCTCTTGTTGGAATAAAGATCCTCTTCCTCTATCAATTGGATCAATTTCTCTTTTCTCAGCTACTTTAAGGCTTAGTAGTCCTCCTCCACTAAAAATTAGTAGTCCTCCTCCACTAAAAATTTACATTTCTCTTTTCATCACTCATACCAAGTCCTATTGCACTTGCACATACGTCATTAAAACCAAAAAAAGGTTAAGGGTCCAATAAATTATTTCCCATAAGTGCATCATCCTCTGCATTATGCCATTTAGCCATGCTTTCCATTTTATGTTTTGTGAGGTGGACTTCATTTCCTAGCCCAATATGATATTGTTCACAAGACAACTCATTTTTTACCTTGTCCTCTTTTATGCCACAAAAGACAATTTATCTACCCTCTCTCTCAAACATCCTCATTTTTTCTCCAGAAAGAGATGATCCATTTCTTCTCTTTCCATTAATCATGGGATTCTTTAGACATTCCTATGTCTACTTACATTCTTCTAATTGCTTCTGATTGGTTGTGTTTTCAAAAACTAATAAGACTTCATGACATATGTGATTCCCAAAGATCTCAATCTCTGTTGTAGCTGTGAACCTTAAATCTGCATTAGTTCAAAAACAAAAAGCCCTTAGCATTGTTAGTGAACCAAAGCAAACAAAAGATTCCCTATAAGATTCATTTGAATGCAAGAATAATGCAAAAGAAGCAAGAAAAACATAAGGAAACATTATTCTAATAATCAAACCAACATCTTATAGTGGATTGGTGCTTCTTCAATGTGGAAAGAAGCCCTTTCCCAATCATTTGCTAAGCTCCATGATATTGATTATATGAAATGCTATGAAGATATGATATGGATTCAAATGACAATGATATGGAGAAGGATCTAAATATTGTGGAGGATTAAAACAATAGAGGATGATCTCTATTTGTAGCTAAGAAGGATAGAAGAATGCCAAACATGGAGGATGTGGGACTAAAGACAAGCAAATGAGAAGAGGCTACTTGTCAGCTTGTGATAGGTTGGAGGATGAGCACATTTTGGTCAATGTGCCAAAGAGGGGGATATTCAAATTTGAATTTTAGAGATAAATGTTAAGTTTGACCTTTGCAAAAGACATGTAAGAGCCATGTAAGAGCTCATAAATGCTTTGTTGGATTTACATGTCAACTTGTTTTTGAATTCAAACTTGAGGGAATATTCCTCAAATATGTCATATTGATGGAAAATGATGAATTTATAAATTTATTAAAATGCTTTATTGGTGCAAGTGGGAAAATCTAGAGGATGTGATGGGTGATTAGATTATTTTAATCAAGATTAGATTAGCTTAGATGATGTTTAGGTGATTTTGACTTATTTGATTTAAATACTTTGATTTATTTAAATCAAAAGGGATGGAAAATGCATTTGGGATTTAATTAAATAAATTTTGGTTTATTTAATTAAAAGGTTGATGTGAGACTTAAATTAAACAAAGTTTATTTATTTAATTTAAATGGATAACTTTAGGAATGAATTAAATAGACCTAATTTACTTGGTGAATGGATTTGATGAGCTTGATTTATTTAATGAGTGGATGAATATGAACTAAGTGCATAATTCTAATTTCATGTGTCTACAGTAGCTTACTCTTTAACATGGACCACTTCCACTGCTACAATATTTTGGGCCTGTTCTTGTGATAGGCTACATTCCTCTTCATTTTAGTCATCAAACTCTTCTCCTTGTGTACTGTAATCTACAATATCTTCCCCTTTTTTAGGGTAACACAATTCAACAACTTCATCCAACTCATTCATCTCTTCATCTTTAACCTTTACATCCATGTCTTCTTTGTCGAACTCTTGGAAAATATTATTTAAAGGTCTTTTATCCACCAATATTCATTCCAATTTTTCAAAGGATTTAATTTCTCCCTATTCTAATAGTTCTATCCCTTGGCTAATCTTCTCCTCTATGACTTTACTCTCTGGATATAGCTTTTGCTCACAAGATGAGTATTTAAACTTATCATTCCTTTTCACCTTATCACAACTCTTTAGTGCCTTCACTGTAAACTTCCTCTTCTTTTCCTTCTTATGATTGCATGTCTCATATTCCTCCAATATCCACAACAATTCCTTAAACTCATACTCTAAATTTTGTACCTCTTTTTGTTGGTCCTTTGTTACCTTTTATCCCCGCCTTTGTCTTATTTTTCTTCCACCTTTATTATTCTCTTTGTCACATCATGATATAACTCCTTTTTTTTTCATAGAAAAAATTCAAACATACTGCTACACCTTCTTGTTTCCTCACATGGCTACAAATATCACATAAAATTTGATGAACACAAGATTCTCATAACTCATTCGAGATCTATCATCATGCTTTGGTCCCTATATTTTACCAAGCTATGAAATACCCTCAATTGAATACACATAATGCACAAAGATGTTCAGAGAAAAAAATAGAGACAACTACTACTATATAGCATGATGGCTCATAGGTGCAAGAGGGAATTTCTCTGATACCAAACTAATGGAGGAAAATTTCTCAAATATTGCAAATTAATAGACTTTCCATCTGTAGAACAAAGGAAATAAGCATAATAGAACAAAGAAAAAAGAAAATATAGATATTCTTACTCCTTCAAACTATACTCCATTTTCATTATTCAGAACCTAATCATTACATTCTCCAAAAACTAATTCCTACATTACTAGCTATCCCATTTACCTACCAAAAACCCCTAATTTAACTCCTACAAAGACTACAAAGTAATAGGAATCCAAAATAGAGTAATCAACTCTTAATATAATTCCTAAAAATATTATAGTTTAAATAGAGTAATCAACTCCTAATTTAACTCCTACAAAGACTACAAAGAAGGTCAATAGTATATCAACACTAAATTAATAGTAGATCAACAATAGTCAAGAAATAGTTGCCTCACCAACTAATAATTTGTCTGCTAGACCATTATAGCTTGCAAAGCTAAAACTTCGATGTAAAAAGTTAAATATTTTGGTAACCAAAAGAGAAGATGCAATGGCACTTGGAGTTATAATCTACCTAATCAAAAAAATGTGTTGCCTATTTTGATTCCTCAATTTAAATTTCTTGAGAGCACTTTTATCATTGAATAATTTTAATTCATTAAGCTTAATACAAAAGGTGAAAATGAATATAATGTGCATGAAAACATTACAAAGAGATGTAGGGGGTTAAGAGGTGGAGCCATGGATAGACAAAACATGATTCTCTACATAATTTACAATAATAATTTATTGGGAGATCGAACATCAATACCACATGTTGCCTTTTGCACCCCTAGATATAAATTATTAAAAAAAATATTTGTAACATCCTTCACTCTTAAAAATAAGATCAAGAATAGTTGAGTATAGTCCTTGACTATAATTTTTTGCTTTGATCTTATAATATATTTGAAGTAGTTATCCATAATACTATTTGTATAATGTGCCATGAGTTCTTATAAGAAAATACACCAAATGATAACACATCCCTTCTTTTTATTCTGATTGCATATCAACACTACTAAATGAGTTGATCTAGCTCCAACTATAATAATATAATCATAACTCTATAATAATATAAAACATGATGGGGTAAAAGTAAAAACTTGTGTCACACTTTTGACCAATTTATGAGCACAAATGAATTTAAGAATTTCTCACTAAAATCAATTTTGGTCAAATATATGGTCTATCTAGATTCATTCTAGCTAAATTAGATATGGCCATGTCTTTTCCAACTGATGGTGTTCACTAAATGCATATACAACACCATTTTAAAGTTGGTTCACAAAAAAAGGAAAATTATTTAAGAAATTTGATGTTTCAACAACTCCTACTAATGTAAATAACATACTGATTTTTTAATAAAAATACCCATTTGAAAATCTATAAGTTTAGTCTTCAATTTTTTTTTTAATATTTTAGTTATTGTTTATATTTTATTTTTTTATCTTTACTAAATGTAAATTATCAAGACTAGAATATAACATTGGTTATTTTTTCAAGAAACTAAATTTATTTTTAAAAAAGAAAGAAAAATATGATGCACTATCTATTAAAGATGTTATGTTAAGATGGCATAATTTTTTTCTTTTTAGGTAAATAGTTAAAACAAAAGGTCAAATCTAATTGAAATAGTTGTGTTTTCAATGAAAGCACATTGTAAGATTTATTTTCAAAAAATATTTATCAAAATTGAGAAAAAATAAATCCATGCACTAAAGTTTCAAGTTATAAACATACATAAAAAATTGAAGGAGAGAAAAAATATTATGTAAAGAGTGACACAACCCATTTCAATTTTTTTTTTAACAACTAATTTATAGTGTCAATTTTATAAAAAACTATATTAATTTATAAAAAAAAAATCTTGAGAAAAAATGACAAATAATAAAAAATATATATTTTATTAGTTTACATTATTACAAAATTTATAGCATATATGTCACTTCTTAGCGATTCAAGAAAAATAGTTGGATTAGTATGGATCGTTTCCTTTATAAAGTGTTGCATAACTCCGTACTTTTACCTGATGAATATCAAAGAGCTACTATACTAATAGCCAATTGGTTGGATCCTTGCTATCAAACATATATGTATCCATATTTGACATGAATTATTAAGAGCTGGCCGTAAAACTATAAGTCTTATTTCAAATCTCAATGAAATCTAAAAGAATCATGTTCCTTATAATACATATTTTCCCCACTATATTGTGATGTGAATCGAGCAATTCAGACTCTTGAGAATATTAGAGAAAAGATAATTTTTTAAGCATTACATCAATATCTTCTTTTTTGGTGTTTCCTTTCATCTACTTTACAAATTCTAATAAGATTGTGTAGTTAATCTTATTTTCTACTTTGTTTGTACGAGCTTCCATGTCTATGAGATCCATCTCCTATAACATTGGCTTTTGTTTAAGAGTATTTCTAGGAGTGGGTAGATTTATTCTCTTACCTCTTGTTGAAATATCTACCATAAATTTAGAAAAAAATATTTTATAATAGCTTTCTAAAAATAAATCAAAATGTGCCAAAAAAAATATAATATTATTACTCATTTGTGCCTAGATCTTGAAATTCATTAAAAAAAAGCTTTAAGAAAATCATTGTTTTGTAGCCTTGGAAGTTAATTTGGTGAAAATGCCAATTTTTTAATACCATTCAAATACTTTAAATGAATACAAAGTTAGATTATGATTGTGGATCAATGATTTTTTAATCAATCATTTAATTTTTAGAAATATTACAAGATTAAGTGAGAGCTAGAGATCCTTTACAAGTTGCCCACTTTAAGGAAAAAACTTTTCTTGTTTTTTCCTTTTGTATAAAAATATTGTACTTAGATACCACTTATAATGAACTACATGCACAATATAATAGCATAATAGAAAATCATTTAAAAATACTTGATATTACTTGATAATAACAAGGGAATTTGAGAGGAAATGCATCTTAAAGTCTTCAATAAAAGCATAATTCATAATATGAATATCGACAATCACTCACTACCTTGATTATATATGCATCATTAGATAATATTAGTACCTTGATTCAAATGAGGTTTACTTAACATGTTATAAACTCATAAATGAGTCACCTAATGATTATGTTAGCCTCTTGTTAGTCACACATATCCTAATGTAATTAATGGGTTAAGGGTTGATAACTAATTTGTGGAAGAATTGACAATGCTAAAAAACACCTTTAGGCAATTTCCTTAATCATGAGAATCATTTTCTCCTTAGCCAAACTCTTATTTGTATTGATCTAATAACTTTGTGTTAGGGTTTAAGAACAACAATGAAGGGTGCAATGAATCTACGATGTTTTATGTTGATGTAATCCTCTAATTATGTCACTATGATGCTCTAAGTATTGTCTAATTAGCCCTTTAATGCTAGATTCCTAGTATGTCTTGTGGTTTTGGGGTGATTGAAATGAATAGATGGGTGTCTTATCTAAAACATCCATTAGATTGGTTCATGATAGCTCTTGAAAAGACTGAAAATTTTAAATTTAAATCTTTAAAGATAAAAGTTTGAAATTTAGATCCACAACTAAATAATTGACCTCAATCACATAAACATTAACAAATTATATCTAAATTTGCG
>VDFB02058900.1:0-23459 GCA_007258455.2 Sequoia sempervirens
TACATCCTGATTTTTGAAGGGACTACCATTATCTATGATGATGGATTGTGGAATACCATATCAACAGATGATATAGTTGAGGATAAACTTGGAAACTTGTTATCTAGTAATGTAAGTGAGCAGGATGGCTTAAATCCACTTAGTAAAGTACTCAATGGTGGTAATGATGAATTTGTGGCCATTAGATGAGGTAGGATGGATCTTTCCCATGAGGTCGAGTCCCCATTGTGTGAAGGGCCAAGGAGAAGTAATCGGTCGAAGTTCCTGTGCTAGTGCATGAATCAAGTTACTGTGTATCTGACATTGGAGACATATTTTGACAAATTCAAGTGCATCTTTCTCAATGGTTGCCCAATAATACCCAAGTCTCGTTATATTTTTGGCTAAAGTAGGACCACTTGAATGGGATCCGCACATACCCTCATGTACATCTCGCAAGGTCATTCGTGCTTCGTCAGTGTCAAGACATCGAAGAAGGGATTTATCAAAGCTACAGCGGTGAAGGGTATCACTGAGGATGGTGTATCTGGTGGCTTTTCGGATAAAGGACTTTCTTTGGTTATTGGATAGGTTGGGGGGAAGGGTTTGGGACTTGAGGTAGTCATAAATGTCTTGATACCATGGAGAATTGGGACCAACAAGTTCACAAACCATCTCTGATTTTGGTATGTCATATGCAGGAACCAGAAGTTGTTCTACCAAGAATTCAAATTGAGGCACATTACTAGGAATGTCTAGAAGAAAGCCAATCATGGCCATTGCATTTGTTGCCTTATTTTGTGTTCTTGGAACTTGCTCAAAAGTCACCATGTGAAAATATGTTTGAAAGCTGTCAACCATTCATTTGTAAGGAATTAATTTCTCATCCTTAGTGTCATAGTCATCATTGACTTGGTTAATGACCAATTGAGAATCGCCATAGACATGAAGTGTTATCATTTTCCATTTGATGGCCATTCTGAGTCCTATGACAAGTGCCTCATATTCTGCCACATTATTTGTACATGGAAAAGTAATGCGGAAGGACTTAGGAATGGAGTCTCCTTGAGGGGTGATAAACAATATTCTTGCCCCTGAGCCATGATTAGTATGAGATCCATCAAAATATAGCCTTCAAGGTGACTTAGGTTCTGTATGAAATATTGACTCATCTAGAAAGTCTGCTACTAGTGGATGATCACCCTATATAGGTGCATCCACTAGTTGTTCTGCTATCACTTGTCCCTTTATAACCTTTCTTTCCAGCATCTTTTTGAATATCCTTCTCCAGTCCATAGCCCATTTGGCCGGTGACCCACCTCAGTATTTGCGCTAGCTTGAAGTCTTCGAGGAGGGGATCAATCTTTGTCACTAAGTGTGTCTGGTGATTCAGCATGTAGTGTCTTAATTTCTAAACAACAAAGACAATTGCTAGGCAAACACGTTCGATGGTTGTGTAATTTAGCTCATATCCAACCAGTGTCCTACTGATGTAGTATATGACCCTTTCCTTTTCTTCATGGTCGTTTTGTGCCAGTAATACCCCCAGTGCTGAAGTTGTTGCAGAAATGTATAGAATCAAATGTTTCCCTTCAATTTGTGGCATTAACATATGTGGTGACAATATATAATCTTTGATTTGTTGGAAGGCCTCTTGACATTTATCTGTCCACACAAAAGGGATACTTTTGCACAAAAGATACTGAAATGGATAACACTTGTCTACCAATTGTGCTATGAAGCGTCGTATAGATTGTAACCTTCCTTGCAATGTCCTAAGTTCACTTATCCCTTTTGGAGGAGGCATCTCTAATATGGCTTTTACCTTGGCAGGATCGACTTCAATGCCTCTACGAGAAACAATGTACCCCAAAAATTTTCCTGATGTCACGCCAAAGACACATTTCTTTGGATTCAAGTGCACCTTGTATTCTTCTAGTCTCTTGGAAATTTTGTCTAACACCTTCAAGTGGTCTTTTCATGTGAAATATTTTTCAAAAAGGTCCTCTACATAATCTTCCATTATCTTGTGCATCATGTCATGGAATATGGTTGTTATGGCTCTTTGATACGTGGCACCTGCATTCTTAAGACCAAAAGGCATGACGTTCCAACAGTATGTGCCCCAAGGACATATGAAGGTTGTTTTTTGTTGATCTTCAGGGGCAATACAAATCTGATTATAATCAGAAAAACCGTCCATGAGGGAGAACATCTCATATACTGCGTAAGGTCCACTATGATATCGATGTTTGGAAAGGGAAAGTCATCCTTTGGACAAGCTTTATTCAGGTCCCAAAAATCTATGCAAATGTGGATTTGACCATTTGGATTTGGGACTAGTACAAGATTTGATATCCATTCGGCATAGTCTATGGACCGTATGAATCCCACGTCTAACAATTTCTTAAGTTCTATTTTGACTAACAAGGTGATCTGTGGGTGCATCTTTCGTAGCTTCTGTTTCACTGGCTTGGCATCTAGAAATAATGGAAAATGGTGCAAGACAAGTTTTGGATCCAACCCAAGCATATCGGCATAAGACCATGAAAATTTTACCTTATGCTCTGAAAATAATTTGTGGAACTCAGGTTTCTCTTCCTCTGTCAAAGATGTCGCAAAGAGGACCATCTTAGGATCTTCTGTTGTAGATATGTTTACTTCCATAGTGTCCTCTATGAGCATGGCCAATTTTTCTTGAGTTATGGGGAGAAAGTCCAATCCTCCATCCTTAGGTGCCTCAGAGAGGTTTTCACCTTTAGATATGTCCTTTATTTTTACTTTTTTATCATCAGAAGGTACCTTTTGGTTTTCACCTAAAGATGTATCATTTTTTGCTTTATTTTTATTTTTCATTTTGTGACTAGAGGATGGAGTAGTCTCCCCAAAGTAAGTGGCACAATATAGGTCAATGGAAAATCCATCCTTGTGGTCTCCACTTGGTATACCCTCACGCAGTCCCATGAATTTTGCAATGGCCTCATCATTTTGAAATATGTCCATAACTAGCGGGCCTTGTTGATCCCAATTGATTAGTTGTGGGTAGACTAAGGAAATACCATCATCAGTATTGGTGAATGGTGGATAGGACACATAAAGCATGTTGACAGATTCAGAGAGGTTAAATATAAGATTGTCATCATCGGGCTGTATATCATATTCTATCCAGTACTTGGCCTCACTTGATTCACACTCATCAGCAAAGTAAGGAGTGAAGGGAGTGGAGTGAGGGTCAGTAGTGTCATGTGGCAATTCAAATGAATCTGAATGATGATCATTAGGTTTAACAGGGTGGATGAGTATGTCGAGATTATGGTCAATGGAAGTAGAAGAGGATATGGACTTGGTGTTGTGTGGTGTCATGTCAATTTTGTACATTTTCCAAAATATCTCTTCAAATGTAGGCTCTCTAGGTTCAAGAAACAAGTCATCAAGGCAACAGTCACTTAGGGATCGTTGGGAGCCAAATTCCCATTCGTGGGAGTTACTTTCAGAAAGGGGATCTTCAATTGTCTCGACACAGTCTGAAGCAATTACTCTCTTGCTAGAAAGCACATTGGTACTATGACCGCCAGATTCTCATGGTCCTAATCCTAACCTAAGATGTTTAGGTCTTCCTTTAGGTGCTAGAGGTTCTCACCTTCCTGTCTTGTGCTTGCTGAGGCCACTAATTCCATCAAAGCCTTTTTCATTTATCATGTCATATCCTTTACCATACATTTTTACTGGAAAGGGAGGTGGGTCCTCTAGTTCTCTATAAATCCAAGATAGCATATTGTCAGTGTCCTCTTGACTCATTTCACCCCACTTTATGAATATTGTTTTTGGAGGGACTCTAAACATTTCTTTTGACTCTAACATGAAGCAAGGCTCATCGTAGACTTGGGAAGACTTGGGCATCCTCGTTATGCAATAGGCCGTATTCAGCTTATACTCTCCACACCCTTGGTCCTAGATCTTAATACTTGTGTTGGTGCTTGGGGTGATGGATGAAGTGGTAGATGTCATGGATGTGGTCATGGTTGTTAAAGAAGCAGAAGTGGATGTTATGGCAATGGATGTGGATGTGGGAGGCTTTGCAAGTGTTGATGGGTCAAGGAATTTAGAGTATGAAGATGTTGAAGCTTCACTGTTGATAGGCACTTGGCGCTCCGAGATACCTCTCAAATTGGTACAATATTGAAATGGGTAAGGGTCTCCATATATGGTAATCTTAGTGCCTTCAAAGGGAAACTTCAAACACTAGTGATATGTGGAAGGGACAACTTTCAAGGCATGAATCCAAGGTTGACCAAGTAAAATATTGTATGGAAGTTCTAGATCCAGGACTTGACAAGTGGTGTCCACAATGACTGGTTCAATATGAATTGGAAGTGTAATTATGCCCCGAGAGGAACGTTCTTCATCATCATATGCCTTGATAACAATGCTCTTTGTAGTGTCTACACAAGCATCAGAAAATCCTAGGGCCTTAATCAATTTTAAGGAGCATATGTTCAGTCCTACTTCGCCATCTACTAACACTCGTCTGACCTTATGCTTATGGATAAAAACTTCAATGTGAAGGGAATCATTATGATAGGATTTGGACGATGAGTAGTCTTGGTTTGAAAATGTTATATGGTGGGGAGCGGTAAGATATCCCACCATGGCCTCAAATTGATTGACATCAATGTCTTGGGGAACGGAAGACTCTTGTAATGTTTTGTCGAGTATAGCCTTATGTGCTAGGGAAATGTGTAGCAACTCAAGTATAGAAATTTGTGCAAGTGTCTTCCCAAGTTGGTCAATGAGGTTAAAATGTCCTTTAGGCTAGGACTATTTGGTTAATGGACGAGACTGCAATTGTTGGGTAGACAGGCCAACTATTGTTATCTTTGGTTGTCCGGGAGGGGAAGGGCCAACTATGGTGACTTTGCCCCCATATGTAGTGACATTGCATTCAGGGGCCTTTCTGATAGTAATTGTGTTGAAATGTTCAACAGTTGTTCTAATATGATTTATGATAGGTCCACCAAAATAGTCATATGCAATACAGGCATAGTTGGCTCGATTATTGTTATTAGCTTTTGACGTGGAAGGGTTACTAGAACCATGGTCCTACAGTGGGTTCTTGTGTATGATATGGTCTGAATTAGATGCAAATTGTGGTCCACCTATCTCAATGGTATGATTCTCGATAAGGTCTTGTACCAAATTTTTCAATTGTCGATAGGAGGAGGTTTTATGTCCTTTTTCCTAATGATAATCACAAAACATGTTGGCATCCCACCAAAATGGTTTAAACTGCCTTGGGTCATATGGTTTTGGGTCCTCAAGTGTGATGACACCATTTTGAAGGAGTTTCTTGAGGACTTCTTCAATGGGCTCACCCAAGGGGGTGTATGTGCGACTCTTGGGGAATTGTCTGGGTTGTTGTGGTTGCCTTTTATTTTGATTATTTTGATTACCTTGGTTATTTTGATTTGTCTGTACAACATTGGAAGCATGGGTTTGTGTGGTCATCTGTCTATTTTGTGGTTGAGCCCCTTTAAGGGTAAGCACATGACCCATTGCATTGACAGCCTTAGCGTCTACAACACCATCATTGGTGACATATTTATTCTTAACCCAGTAGTTGTTCTTGTTGGTGGGTGGACTTGCATTTGTGTTTTTAGGACCATATTTTAATCTTCCCCTAGCAATAAGAGCTTTCTCAAGTTGGACGCCTCATTCGACTAGATCCGTGAAGGTTGTACAACAATGAACTCGTAAGCCATTTCTCAATGGGCCTAGGAGTGTTTGTACAAACATGTCAACCTTCTCTTTTTTAGGTATGTCTATGTGGCAATGACTTGCTAGGCCTCTCCATCATTGGAAAAATGGGATAAAAGTTTCACCAGCATCTTCTTGTGTAAGTGTGCATAAGCTAGTGATGGAGGTGTCTGTGTCAATGTTATAGGCATAATTTTTCACAAATTTGTCTACAAGTTCATTCCATGTTTTTATCCCCTTCAAAGTCGAGAACCATTCAAGTGTGGGTCCTATTAGACTCTTGGAGAAGAGTCTCATCAAGTAAGTGTGTTCATATGCAATATCCATACAGTTGGTCATGAATTCTCAAATGTGTTCAATAGGATTTGTCTTGCCCTTGTATTTGGTGAAGTTTGGTGCCACATATCTAGGAGGAAATGGTGGCATGTATAAATTTGTGTCAAAAGGATATGGACATACGTCATATGACATTGGTGGCATTTTGTTGGATGTTTGCATGTTTTCCATCTATTTTTTGGAGGTCTGCCACTCTAGCTGTCAAGGCATCTATTATGGGATTATTGGTCGCATCACACATGGGAGTGATGGGTATCCCATGGGTCCCCATTGATTGTGATAGCAGGTTCGAGTTTGAATGTGACATGTGTTGTTGTGAAATGTATGATATATTTTGGTTTGGTGGTTGCTGGTATTGCCAGTTTTGATGAGGAATGTGTTGTTGCGTGTGGATTTGTGATGAATATGTGGGGATGTGCTATCCAACCATATTTGTCGATATTTGGGGGATCTGGTAACCTTGAATATTTTGGTGCCCAAAGGAATTCATTTGTTGTGTTATTTGAGTGCCTTGTCCATGTTGGAAGAATTGTCCATGTGGAATGTTGGTATTTTGTCCTTGGAATTGTCCATGTAGGATGTTGGTATTTTGTCCTTGTGAGGCATTGATGTTTAGTTGTGATGATGTATTAACATTTGGCGGGGACCTCGAATAAGAATACGTCGTTTAGTTCCTCCAAAGGGGTTGAATGAGGTTCCCACATATGTATTTGATGATGATGTCCCTATGGTCATAGATGAAGTTCCAAATATGGGGTTTGAGGAACCTGCCCCCATTGATGTAGATTCAAGGGTGGTTCCAACTATTTGTGAAGATGTCATTGACATTGCGGGCATGGATTGTGATATTGCTTGTGACATGGTGGGTGTTCCTCCAATAGATGTTGCATTGATTGAGTTGGAGGTATTTTGACTTATGGTGCCACTAGATGTAACATTGATGGTGCTTGTAGCAATTTGTGTGGTGACAATAGTATTATTGTTGGAGGCATTGTTTGTGTTTTGGTGAGGTGTTGAGTTTTGTGTCATGTTGTCTGGAGACGAAGGTCTTATGGTATTGATGTCAAAGCCCCTTGGTAGTTTTTCACCTTGGTCTAAAAGCATAGCAAGGTATCTGTTAGCATTGTTCAAGACCAAGTCCTCTACAAATGAAGCTATGTCAGGATTTTGGGCTACAACCTCTAGATCCTCAGCTAATACTTGTCCATTGTGGTCTCTCTATATGAATGGTTTGAATGGATTTTGAGAGGATGTTGGCAGGTTCATGGAAGATGGTATGTTCATGTTGGTGAATGGTTCATTAAAAGTCATGTCTTGGTTCATGTCATAAGTGTTGGAGTGGATGTTGGTGTTTGAAGCCTAGTTTCGACCATAAAAGATAATTGCTCAAATGAGGATGATGATTATGACAACTAGTCTATGTTCTTGGTTTTTTTGTGATAAGGATGACAATGCAAGGTGATTATGACATTTTTCTAAGGAAATGATTGATGCAAGATGACAAGATTTCCAAAGAAAGATGTCAAAGATCAAGGCGACAATGATGACTAGGATGACAATGTTGATTAATGCAAGGTGATAAAATTGAATAGATGAAAAATGTGAACTAAGATGATAATGTTGACTAAAAAGGTGACTAAATCAATGTCAAGGTACAAAATGAGGACTAGGGTGAACACTATTTTTGGATTTTTTTGGATTTTTAGGCATAAAATATGCAAAGTATGGACTAAGATGAATGCAATGTGGAGAAACGTTTTCCTAACCACTCTAAGATTAATCTATGTCTTAATTTTGGATATCAAAGGACTTGTTAAAGGGACTAAGTGACAAGGTCAAAATGACTAGTGAGTTTTCCTAACTAGACTGTTGAGTTGGAAATTCTCACAAAAAGGACAATGACTGGAAAGGAGATTGTTGACTAAGTCCCAAGATAACCTACTCTTGAAGGCAATGATTTTTCAAAGTGCGATGAGGTGTCCTAATCCAAAGTCTACAAAGATGAAAACCTAAGGGAAAATCTATGTAGGAAAGGATGATTAGGAAGCCTAGGGAATGCAACTAAAATTAACAAGGTTGAACCTAAGGTAAAAATGCAAGCTAATGGTTGAATGATGAAAATTTTGAGCAATTTCAGTTCTGGTTTCTAACAAAGACTTCTAGAAAAGATGTTTGATAATAGGAAAAATTGTTGGATGTGAATTCAGTTTTGTGATGTTTTGATGAAAAGTCTAAATTGTTTGGAGTTGATTGTTTCATTTCTAGATTTTTGAGCGTTGTGTATACTGTTTGAGAATCCAAAGAAAACTTAGCAAACATGATGTTTTGAATGTGTAATCAATCACAAAGAAGACAAGCACAATCCTATGGTTAGGCCAAGATAATATCCACTAGATTCCACTTGGGTTTCCCTAGCCACATATCCTTAGCGTGTGAATCTAGAAGCTTGGCTGCATGGGCTCCCCCTTATAGTGCACTCTCTTCTCAGGCCAACCAAGCTTCCAATGCCCATAAAACTCCCATGGCATGCTAATCACCTCTACTAAAGACTGTGAAGATGTGGATTCCTTCACAATGACTGTTGTTGCGCTAGCGGATAGAAGGTTTTTGGCTATTACTCAAAAGTATTTAGTTCGGGACCCCTGTTCGAGTGGCCACACATGAGGAAAAGATTAGTCTCCATTTAGGAGGCACTCCAACCTGAAGAGGTTATGCTCAACAGGGTTTTGGGGAGTAGTAATTTTTCTGTGTAACATATCCGCACTCATAATCCTAGGATTTCCATTAGGATTCACATTTATATACTGGTCAGGGGTAGCTCGGCCAAAGAGCTCCATTTCCAGTCTAAGTCACCTTGGGGTGAGTACTTTTTCCCACCAAGGAAGGCCCAATTTCCTAGAGTCAATAACAATTTCTCTTGCACCCAAGATCACACAAGTGCACAAGGGGAGAGGATACTCCTATTATTGAATCAAAGGTTACACAAGTTGAAAGCATTTTTTTATTTTAATATCCAAATTGAAGTGTGAGGAAAACACATCAAACACTTTGTGTATTTTAATCCAAGCTTATAATGTCAATTTAAGCATGCAATTTCTTTTTAGGCCCCCAAATCATTCAATGTGAAAAAGGCACTCAAGATAAAGAAAAATTGAATCACGAGCCCTGCAAAACATAATTAGTAGTTTTGAGTCTCCAATCTTTTCCAAGCGACAGTTGATGTTGCAAATCCTGAATCATGGACATTCTCACCTAGTCTTCAAGCTTCCATTGGTTGACATCCATTGGCGTTCTCCATCTTGCTGAAAACTTGTATAATTGCCCTCAGAATTGAAGTGCAACTATAACCTATGCAAAAGCCAAGCAAAATATTGAAGTAATGTGTGCTCAAGTGCTCAAAAGCTCCCAAGCATGTTGTGTATAACTCTTGTGTGTGTTCAAAATGACTTGAAAGAGGGCCTTTTAAAGAATTCCAAATTGAGAATGGATGGCCAGGATTAAAATTTGGTGAATCCCTAAGATCAAACGCCAAGAATCAATGTCATAAGGAGGATTAGGGTTGCGGAAACATTAGGTCAAAGTTAGGGAAAGCCTTGAAATGAAGGGTTGAGATTTAATTGGAGATAATCAAATCAATGGTGGAGAAAAATAGGTAGTTGGAATTATATAAATTATTTAATTTATGGAGGAATGTTGACTTATGAATTAAATAATGGTTTAATTCATAAATGGGAATGAGGCAAAAGACTTGATATTTATAATTATTTTAATTATTTATTTGGTGGGATGGAAAGTGGGCTAAATAAATAAGTTTATTTGATTTAAGGATAAATGATAATGTTATGGAGGAAATAAGGATTGATCAGTGACATATAGAAATAATTTATTTATTTAAATAATCATGGAGGAATAAACATGATTAGATAATTGAATTATGTAAGAGAGAAGCATGGTCGTCATAGAAAGTATGGTTTGCAAGTTGAGGACATTTTTATGTGTCTACACTATATAGAGAACCAAGTGTAGAAAAAAATGTAGAACAAGTCAATTCAAACCAGCTCAATTGTTTTTGTGATATCGACTTGGGAAGTTTTAGGATTGAGCCTATCATACCTGAACTAACAAACATAGATCCAATCAACAGAGAGGTTAGTAATGAAAAACACAAGATTTGGAAGATGTATTTTGATGGATTCTACAACAGAGAGGGTAACAGGGAAGGATTTGTCTTCATAAATCTTGAGGGTAAGACTTTGAAATATTCATTCTTGTTGAAATTTGAATGTACAATGAATATAGCAGAGTATGAGGCTCTACTAATAGGATTAAATATGGCAACCAAACATGGAATAATATTACTGACTATTTTTGGAGATTCATAATTGGTGAATTCATAAATAAGATCAAAATATTCTACCAAAAATAAAAGATTAAAACAATATAGGAATGCCATGTGGGATACAATTGAACTATTTGATGCATTCTCTATTCAATGGATTGATAGATCAAAAAATACCATGGCAGATTTCTTGGTGAATGTTGCATTGAAAAGGGATGATATCACTATGTCAAGAGTTATAGAAGTGGAATATAAAACTAAACCAACAATCCCAAACAATATATACAATTGGAAAGTTTTTAATGATGATGAAGATCTTCTTAAGTTCCTCCATTGCATTGTTCAATATGAATCACAAGAGATCGACTTTAATGCTTTTTTTGAAATAAAGGATGGGAAGGAGACTATTTTTGGACAAGAAGTTGTCCAGTTAAAAATAAATAAAATACCAAAGGGATTGGTATCATTGTAAAGGCTACGTGATAACAAAGATAGGACATTTTTTAAATAAGCCCTAGTCAAACAAGAAAATATAGAAGAGATTAATCTTGGGATGGAAGTAGCTCCAAAGAAAGTCTATAGTGGTAAGAAAATCAGTCCAAAATTGATAAATATGTTGATTTCCTTGATTAGAAAGTACAAACATGTATTTTATTGGTCATATGAAGACTTCAAAGCATACAAAGAAGATCTATTCTAGCATGAAATGCCTCTTAAACCAAATACCAAACATTTTAGACAAAAAGAAAGGCCTATTGACCCTACCTTGGAGCCCAAAATGCAAGAGGAACTGGAAAAACTCAGAGAAGGAGGTATTATTAAGCCCATTAGACATTCAACATGGCTCTCAAACTTGGTCCTAGTAAGAAAGAAAAATGGGGATATTAGACAATGTGTAGATTTTAGAAATTTAAATGTTTCCTCCCTTAAAGACAATTACCCTCTCCCAAATATGGAATCCGTGTTCCAGAGAGTCACAGGATGTGAGTTGTTATCAATGATCGATGAATTTTTTGGGTATAATTAGATCAAAGTTAAAGAGTGAGAAATACAAGACAACATTTACTACACCATGGGGGACATATGTCTATGTGAGAATGTCATTTGGTCTCACAAATGCAAGGGAAACTTTCCAAAGGGCCATGGATGTGGCATTTGCAAATTTAATCAATACTATAATGGTAGTGTACTAGGATGACCTCATTGCTTATTCCAAAAGGGGAGAGGACCATCTAGAACACTTGGAGAAAATATTTATTAGGGCTTTCGAATATGGTATCAGTCTCAATCGTAAGAAATGTCACTTTGTTGTCATGGAGGGTAATCTTTTGGGGCATATTGTATCAAAAGCAGTTAGAATAGACCTTGAAAGAGTAGAATCCATAGAAAAAAATCCCCATTTCCAAAACTATCAAAGCCATTCAATCATTTTTTGGACAAATTAACTTTGTTAGGAGATTTGTGTCAAATTTTGCTAAGATTATTAAACCTATATCCAAAATGCTGAAGAAGGGATAAAAAATAGATTGGACTGCAGAAGCCCTGGATGCTTTTATATCTATCAAGAAAGCCATCCAAGAAGCCTGTATTCTAAAATCTCCTGATTTTCCAAACACTTCCAAATATTTTTGTTTGCCTCATTCCACACCATAGTAGTTGTTATGCTACAAAAGAATGATGAAGGGTATGAGTAACTTGTATCCTTCTTCAACAAATCACTCTAGGGGTCAAAATTAAAGCATGATATTATGGAGAAACAAGCTTATGCATTGGTCAAAGAAACAAAATATTTTAGACCATATTTAGTTGGAGTCAAAGTGATTGCATGTGTACCACATGCAGTTGTAAAAGATATCTTGGTACAAAAAAAGGTGACAGGGAGGAGATGTAGATGGATCAATAAGATCCAAGAATTTAATATGGAAATTTAGATTACCAAGTTAGTAAGGGGACAAGGTCTAGCCAAACTAATAAAAAAAGAAAACATTAAAGCTAACCAAATCTGCAATGTGGAGAATGAGGATGGTACAATTGCAAGCATTGAACATACTCCTTGTTACACAAACATAGTGTATTATCTCTGACACATGAAGTTCCCTAAAGGGTTGAATGATAATTAGAGGAGAAATATAAAGTTGTAGGCATCCAAGTATGTGTTCATAGAAGGGGATCTGTTTTGGAAAAAAAAGGATGGAGTGCTATTATTGTGTCTAGATGAATCACAGTAAGAACATGTCTTGAGGGAGATGCATGAAGGAGTGTGTAGAGGTCATTATTCTGCCAAAACTATTGCACATAAGATTCTCAGGGCAGGCTATTACTGGCCTAAGTTTTTCAATGAATCTTTTGCATATGTAAGGAGGTGTGAATCTTGTCATAAATTCTCAAGAAAGATGAAATATCAAGGAGCTCTACCACTTAGACCTTTACAAGTAGAAGCCCCTTTCCATCAATAGGGAATTAATTTTGTTGGGGAAATATAGGAAAAGTCAAGTGGAGGACATAAATGGATACTAGTGACAATTAATTATTTCACTAAATGGGTGGAGGCAATCCTAACTAAACAAGTAATAAGCAAGGTGGTGATAAATTTTCTAATGGAGAATATCATAACTAGATTTGGCACACCAGTAAGGTTGATCATAGACAATGGGATGTGTTTTAGGTCTGATGAATTTAAAAATATTGTGACACATGGCATTACTGTTTCTTATGCCGCCCCTTACCACCCACAATCAAACAGTCAGGCATAATCGAGTAATAAAATTATTTTGAAAATCATCAGGATGTTAGCTGAGAACAAGAAGGCATGAGACTCAAAGTTGAGAATGGTTGTGTGGGTGGATATGATTACTATAAAGAAGGTGATTGTGAAGTCTCCATTTTAACTGGTGTATGGAACGCAAGCCAGGATGCCATTGCAAAACCTTTTTCCAGTTTACAAGTTCATCCTTCATGAAGACTTCAATATTCCAAAACCAATGGAGGAGAGGATGGAGTAGCTTGTAGAACTTGATGAATTAAGGAGAATGGCCCAAAAGAAAAATATGAAGTTGCAATCAAAAATGAAATATATTTTTGATAAGAAATCCAAAGATAGAAAATTTGAGGTGAATGATTTGGTACTAATGTGGAATGTTAGATGCTAAGAAAAGGGAAAGCATGGAAAGTTTGAAGCCTTGTGGTTAGGTCCGTTTTCTATCATTTGCAAAGGACGGGAGGACTATTATTATTTACAAAACATGTCTGAAGAAGAACATGAACTACTAGTGAATGTACAATTTCTAAAACTTTTCTATTCATAAAATCACCAATTCCATGCACATTAATATAAATGGGGATAAGTGTTGCCAGTTCATGGAAAAATCTTAACAAACTCTCAAAGATACTACTATTCATTCCATGTACAATAGTTTAGGAAATAAAAAGGGGACTAGGACTTGCCAATACATGGACAATCCTAGAAATCCCTGAATAAAAACAAAGCTTCTTTCCATGTACAGTAGTATAGGATCATTTCCATTTCCATCATTTTCATCTCCATATCCATCTTCATTCCATCCTCACCACAATTCCATTTTTTCATATATCCTCTAAAAACCATATGAAGGGGACACCTGGTCTGAACCCAAAGATATTATGGATTCTTGCAATGATTGGTAAATCACTCATCCCCAACTAGAGCCATTCTTGAAACCAAAATTTTCATAAAAATTATAAGTATTTTATCAATTAAAATTCAAAATTCCTATTCTTATTTTCATAATAAATCACATTATCGCCATTCACAAAGTCATTTTCACCCTTTATCATGATACCGCTATCACATTAGCCACCCCTCATAGAACCCATACCATACCTCTCTATCATAGTTCATCCCCAAGTAGCTCATGGTAGTACAATAAGAGGAGCCACTACCATATATTGCACCCTCCACACTATACCACTATACCCCGAGGGGTCAAAACATAGCCCGTGGTAGAGTGATACATTGAAGAAATGTACTAAAGATAGACTACAATACCATAGGGGAGAAGAAAATGACACGAGGTAGTGTATTAACTAAGCCCTTGGGTCATTGAAAACACACCAATCACATCAGTCAACATCAAAACATAAAATTGAGCTCGACACAAAGATTTGAATTGTGCAAATTTATGAGCCAACAATAAATGTATCTTGGTGTTGAAATATATGAAACAAGTTGATATTTTTCACTCATAACAACTAAAACCAAGTTGTAGACAAGTTCAAATTGCAGGAGTAAAGGGAACTATTCAAAGTGAGTTTTATCCTCGGGTAAGCTTTGCTCATCATTCTCTGTGAATTTCATAAAATGGCACCAAAGAAGACTGAAGTAGGAGTTAAAAGAGATGAAACCAAAACTAGTAAATCCTCCTTGCAATCCCCATTGCTTTCATTGTTGCCTAGTTCAGTAAGCAAAGGACCTAAAAGGTTTTTTAGAGACTTAGCTCAAGGCTATAGAGACCCCATTATACCTCAGTCAGGTTGGAACCTTTATTGGTACTTCTATCAGAATAGGAATGACAAGGTTTCGGCATCAAACCCATGGACCCTATATTTGGATAAATTGATTGTCCCTAATTTTTTCAGAGACATTGAACTAATTAAAGCCCTTTCCCATAGCTACCATGACCCAACCAAAATAATTAGGCTTCCAAATGGTGAGTGCTTAGTTGATGTCACAAGTGATGCCATTATAAAGTGTTTCAAGCTGAACAAACAAGCTATAATAGAGGTGAATTTAGTTAAACTGGAGTAGGAGTATAAGAGGTTGAGAAGGACATACTAAAGTGATGAGCTCCCCCTACAAATGAAGAGGGGTGATGATGATAGAAAATTCCCCATCCCTTCCTCTAAAATGGAACCTTTCCAAGTCTTAGAATTTCAAGTTTATTTCAAAAAATATTATTATGCATTGTGTCAAGTCTTGGGGATAGATGCAAAGGAACATATGTAAATGGGATTGATGATAATGGCCATGATAGTTCAACATCCTAATTCAAATGTAGAGTTTGATTTTGCATCTATAATTTAGGAACAAATACATGAGGACTTGCTGCAAGTTAGGGGAGCTAAGGACCCCATTACTTTTAGGAAATAATCTTTATTGTCTCACTTAATCTTGTGTCAGAATGCAATAAAGTGGACTAAAAGAAATAACTTGTGTAGGCAAGAAAGTGGAGTAAGACTCCCTATGAAAAATTGGTGTTAAATCTAGGATAGAATATGTACAGAGTGTGATTTTGTAGTGTTTCAAGATGATTTTGTTCTTAGAATAATAGCTTCCCTTGGTTACCCAACACCAATATTTCCTGAATCATTGATGAAAGTGATGAGGCCTATATAATATGGGCCAGACTAGGGCTATACCCATAACTATGCTGACTGGTTTTTTATGCCTCAACACACAATTATTGGAGTATATGGATGCGAACAAGCACCACATATTTTACCTAAGTTTGCACCTACAAGGGTATGTTTTCTGGAGTTTATGTGGCAGATGATTTGGATGGAGCGTGATTTGATGAGAAATCAAAGGAAAGGTGCATTTTTTTCCCGATTTGACTATATTTAAAGAGTTGGCTATTGGGTTTGCTATGCTACAGGAACTATAGAGGTTTATGAGGGTTAAATATCCCCTCAAATTTGGAAAAGAGAGTGTGTGACCCAAAGGGTCATATCAACATGATCAGAAGAACCTTGTTGACAAAGAAGGCCATATCACATGAGTTTGACCCTGAGGAGGATGTTATAAGAAATATGGTGTATTTTGTTGATGTAATGCAGACCAGAAGAAGGTGGATAACAATGATGAAGTGGGAGAATCAAAAGAAGGAGAAGGATAGAAGTTTTAGAGGGTTTTTTTGTAAATGAACGTAACCTTCTAAAAAAGATGCAGATAATCCTTAATAAGTTTGATGAATTGTAAAAAATGGCCCAAGATGAGGGGATGAGCCCACTTCCCACACCTCACCAATCACCACATGAAGCATCCACATCATAAACACCACCCCCATCACCTACACATCCATCCCCTCCATCTCATACTCACGAACCACAAGCTAAAAGATAGAAGATTGAGCCATTGGTTGGATATGACTCAAGTGATGATGAAGAAGAAGAATCAGTTGTAACTCTAACTAAAATAAAGGAGGCAACAAAACAACAAAGAAGTCAAAAGCCTCATGATCCTAAGATCAGGCTTTCAGAGGAAGGAGCTGATGAAATTCAAGTAGATGAGAGGGTAGTTCCCTCCCTAAGATTCATGGAAGATGATAATTTTATCCACACTAATGAGTTTAATGATTTTTGGATTAAATTGAAAATCAAACAATTTGATGAAATGGTGAAAATCAATCTTATTAGAGCTGATGAGTCAAAGAAAGCTGAGATCCAGGCTCAAAATTTTATAGAGTTAAGTGTTGATAACATTAATGTCACCCCCAAGAGGTGAGAGAAATGGTATTAAAAATTGATATGTTAATTATACGAGAGATGGAATTGTCTGAAATTTTTCTTCTAGATCAAATCAGAGCACAAGATCACCCCATGTTGGTAGAAAATTTTGATTCAGAAGAGGGTGTCTCAGGAATAGGGTATAATCCTACTACCCAAACACATTCTCTATGGACAAAAGAAAAATACAGGGAATTCTTGACTCTTGGATGTAGTACAGGAATTGAGGGGGTCAGCTATAGTCAGAACAATGAGAGACACAACTCCCATAGAAGTTGCCACTATGACCATGCATTCTGCAATGTTCACCAATGATGTAGTAGAAAATATGGAGAATAAGATTAATGGATATGAGAAGAGACTGAAATTATCAAATGATGAGGTCAACAAGTTATTTATTGCAAATGTAAGGCTAAAACAATAGTTGCAACAAGCCACCATAGTGAGAGGAGATATATTAATTTCCTATCACCCACATATACAACAAATGAGAGATGAAATTGATAAGCTGAAGAAGTATAACATGGAGGATGTCAATCATCATATCATAGAGACTCTAAGGAGGTTATTAGAGCATAAAGTTAGGATATTAAAGGAGAAGACAAATGGAGTACATGAAAACTTCAACAATCTAATTAGAGATTTGGAATAGATAAACACTAACTCCCCCATCCTTGAAGAGCTCCAAAAGAGATGGCAACCCACCTTCCACATACTGACCACTTTATGCAAAGCTACACACATGGATCCAGATGCCCCATCAAGGCTCAAACCTACACAAGAAATGGTAAAATGTGTGAATGATGAGTATAAGTATTTGGTGGATATAAGGAAGAAAGTGGAAAGTAGGAGTACATTTGACTCAATCAAATACCTCTTCAACCCATCAATCCTCAAAGATGAAAATAAGTGATAAGGTATAGATGAATAGACAAAATAATTTGATCAGATGATTCCTAAATGCTTCGCACATATACAAGATGAGGGGGAGTTCAACCTCAACAAGTTCCATACTTTACTTGATGGGATTGTCATGGTAGATAGTGGATATAGAAAGTTTCTGGTGGATGTTAGAAAACTCCTGGATAACAGATGGAAGAGTCACCTTACAAAATTTTCAGCTACATAGGAATTCAAATGGCCAAGTGACTGACAATTAATAAGTGGCAAGAAAAATATTTGGGCTCTGAAGAAGATTGATTGTGTACATCACGGAGAGGAAATATCTTGAACAAGTCTTTGATGACCATAGGTACTTCTATGGAGACTAACCAAGTAGGAATATGTGTTTAATTATCTCTTTAATTCATGTTTTAGTTATGTCTAACAAACTTTATGAAAAGGCATTATGAAACATTGCAACCAGCTTGAAGCTTGTTTGCTTCCAATATATATAAGGGAACCCAAGGCCATCTTTAAGCATCAGTTTTTAATTAGAATTCCTACCAAGAAAATTATCATTCTTCATGAATTAGTTGCATGCTCTAAATTTTGAAGAATCAATGAAATATCAATGGGTTCAATCCATCTATGGTGTTTATTATTTGTTGACTAGAAATAATTGCTCGATTGTCTCCAATAGTGCTATCTTATATTATCTAAATCTATTCCAAGTGAATGTCTAAATTCAGTGGGCCTATTTCATGCTTGTGTGGTTTATTCATTTGAGTTTCCCAAGTAGGAATTAAAGTCATGTGGATATATCACAATAATTAAGTTAAGCTTCTAGATTATTTAAGAAGAGTCAACAATTGAGTGCTATCATTCTGTCTCCATTGTGTTATTATTATATGTTTGATTAAATGTACATATCTAGTATATGGGTATGTGCAGGATCATGGTACGCCAAAAAGTGGCAATATTTGTAGGGTATGTGGCTGATGACTTTTTTTTCACCCAAAATTAATGAAATGAAAAGGGTTTTTAGAGGAGATTCTCAGCTTTCCAAAAATATAAATTATGATTTAATTTGAATTTAATAAATAATTATTATTCATTTTCTATTAGAATTATGACTAAAGTCCCGATCGATAGGCTGATTGAAAAACATCTATAACTTTCAAACGGTATCATATTTTTTGAATCCAAAACATGTGTCACATTCTATGTTTTACATACTATAGGATTAAAAAAAAAATTAAATTTCATGAATTTTTGACCAAGTTAAGGTGGTCGAGACAAGTTTTTATATTTTCTAAAAGTTGTAATAAAAAATTCATAATTAATTATTTACTTGGAAAAAATTACAAAAAAATATGCATCACATCCGGACATGAGTCCTCTACTTATATATAAAATATTACAAAAATATTATCATTTTATTATGGTTAGGGTGGTCGACAGACACCTACTTCTTATTTTTCCCTGAAATTTAAGTACTCACATTGAAATTTCAAATTTTCACCAAATAGATTTTATTTATTTTTAAATAAACATAGTATTTTAGAAACTACATTCAATTTTCTACAAATTCTATTCTTACATATTTTTGAAATAATATAGATAACTTATTCAAATATTTACGTCAAGTTTCCTAACATTGATTTTTCTGAATTTTTTGCCACTTAAGGGCCTGTTTGGCATACCATGATCCTGCACATGCCCATATACCTTGTTTTCAGTGCATAACTATGTGGTCTTATTCAATTGCCTCCTTCAAGAAAGGGTTAAAATACTTTTGGGTGAGTCACAACAACTTAGTAATAAATCATTGAATCAATAAGAATAGTTTGATAGCTACATCCCTACATACTTGTACAAGATACAAGTTTTTCTTAGTGCCAAATAATTAAACATTCCACCATAGTAGTCCTACATTAAACTTCATTGAATCCATCACTCAACAAGGCACTAATCATATTCATCGCATAATCCAAACCCATATCCACTACCTTAGTTAATCTTCTATTTAACCACATTTGTTAACTAAACATATTCATTCATTCACTTGATATTTCTTATACAATTTATACCGAATTTCCCTTTGGATCTATCCCACTTATACTTGTCATTGTGGATAGATTTCCAAAATAGGAAACACATCACCTAAATCTACTCATCCATATATGTATACCCACATAGGTTTGGCAGAGCTTGAAGAGAAGAAGATTCAATTGCATTAATTGGTGTTGTTTGTTAGCAAAAAATGTATCAAGAGCTTGGAAACCTCTTATGGTTTCAAACACTCAGATTGTAATATTCTCATACTCCTTTCAGAGAAACAACATTAAATGAAAAAACTTTCCTAGACACTTCTAACAATATAAGTTTATCAGTTTGGTACCATGGAAGTTTAAAGGTAACTGTTGGTGAACCATGCACTATGATATAGGGAAACCTTGGAAATTGGATAAACCAATAACCATATTTCTTGACTAAATCCATTGCTTCTACTGAAATCCTAACATGGAGTGCATCTTGAACATTCTTGTGATATACATAAGAAAACCATCATTATCCCTCCCATAATTGGAAGTATGGAATTGTAGCTGAGGTTATACATAATAGATTCTATCTTTACCTGGGACTCCTTTGCAACTCAAACCTTTGTATTTGTTCTCTCCAACAAGCAAGTACGCAAGATATGAGGTTATAGTGAATTTATTTCTATCTTGCACACTTCTCAGCTGCATGTCCAAATTATCACTTATGATGCTAGCCAAATGGTAGTGAGTTCCTTTAACAATTTGTGAAATGACATAAAACACCCAATCTTTAAACATGACATCCAACCCCATTACTCTGCCCAAAAGAGTATTCATATCACTGTATTCCTGCTTGAAGTACACTCTATTTAGTTTCTTGGGAAACTTGGAGTAATGTGGCTTAGGTTTCTCAATCCAATCAACATTCATGATATCCAAAGCCTTATTGGGATCCTTCTCATAGAATTCTTGATCCTCCTTTATATTTATCTTTACCAACTTATGATGGGAACCAATGTTAAAAGTTCTAGCTATGAACTCCTTAGTCAAATTTTCCATAACTCTTCCTTGAGGCCCCACAGTAATCCTTTTATCTGAATCATAATTATTGGAATTTTCTATGACAAGTTTAGGGCATTGCAATGAAGATGGAAAACCAACAACTTGATCCAATCCTACATGAGTAATGACCTTATCCAACTTGGTAGGTGCATCTCCAAACATCCTTTTTTCTTGAAATCATCACAATCCACGTGACCCATAGTGGTGTACCCAACCTTGCTCCATGTAGAAATGATCTTATTCTCCATATTTATACCCTTAAAATCATACTTCATCTTCTATTCCTTGGTTAGAGGACCCTCCTTAACTGGCTCAATTGACATTGCTTTGGATTTTGCACCCTTACTGGATTGACCCTGCATCTGTTAGGAGAAGACTATGATTACTATAATGTTAAGGAAAATATCTCAATTGCATCATTAAATGAATCATTAAAATTCATATGAAATTCCCAAATTCACCTCTAATCATTGCCAAGATCATGAAAACCAAGTTTAAATCCTTCAAAATCCAACATAAGCAAGCAACAGGTTTATCTGCCTCTAATGGATTTTAGTGATAAAGATGTTTTTGGGGAATCCACCCTTAAGCGGATTCCATAAAGGACTGGAGGGTTAGGGATTTCCCCACAAGAATATTTTAGGGAAACCTCAAATACATAGCTAAAACTTGGTCATCACACAATTCAAGCTCTAGGAGGCTCACCTTTATCATTCTCAAGAATCAACCCACAAACACCAAATGCATTCCTAACTTTAGGGATTTTCAAGTAGGAAAGAATCAGGGAAATCCAGGGCTAAGGGATTTTCTTGATGAAACTGACTCTTGGCGAATCTTCCCTTAGATGAATTCTGTGAAAGAAAAAAGGCTCGGGGAAATCTATGGAGGATTGAATTATGCGAAGGAATAAAATTTTGGGCTTTTTCATTGACAATGAATTTCCATGAAGTTTTGTTGAAGTTGGTGACATTTTCCCCATTGATAACCTGCCTTAGATTTGAAATCTCTTGCTTCTAAGATGGGATTGGATTTTAATGCAAGCATTATCGTGAAAATTCAAAATATTTTAATGCTCCATTGACCATAAATGATTCGATCACAATCAACTCCTCTAAATAAACCATTGTTCAAGGGTGACTCAATTTCATAATTTTGATTCACTTGTCTAGGGAATTAATAAATCTAGCTTTTAGTCATGAATGCACATCCCATAAGTGATACATAATTTGAATCTAGAACCCTAACTCCATCATAAACACAAGTGCCCTCATCTTGACCAAAAAAATTGAAGAACCCTAATTCAACGATGATGCCCCAATTCAATTAAGCTCAAAAGAATGAAATTTAAAGAAACAAACTTTGAGGGGAAATTCCAATGTTGATAAACCACAAGAAATCTACTACTGGTAGCATCAAATGCAAATGATAGAGAAAATTTGAAATCAAATTGTGATGCAAAATGAAAGCAAGGCCAAAAACGCACCATCAATCATCAAGAAACTTCATTAAATCCACAAGAAATTACAAAATTATTACCTCTAAGTTTGTAAATGTGAAATAATGGTGAAAATCACACTTAGAAACCCTAGCTGATGATCCAACAAGCACAAAATCAGCTCCAAATTCACACCTTGAGTAGATGTAAGAACACCTCCAAATCTCTCCAAATGTACAACTCAAAATGAATATCAAATGGTAAGACAAGAGTATAAATCGACCCCCAAGAATAGCAATAAATAGCAAGTACAATGACTGACAAATGATAAATGCATTGACACAACCACATTCCAAACTTTGGGGATTCGAGGCCATGATGGATTCGGGAAAATCTGCCATCAAAGGATTTTAACGAACATTTATACACCTAGGGAATCTGTCCTCAAGAGGATTTCGTGAAACTTAAATCCTTCGGGAAAGTTAGTCTAGGATGGATTTCTACGACTAATCCACTTATTCAAGAAAATCTACTTGGGATGGATTTCCGCGAAAGTGAATATCAAAGGGTAAGACAAGAGTATAAATCGACCCCCAAGAATAGCAATAAATAGCAAGTACAATGACTGACAAATGATAAATGCATTGACACAACCACATTCCAAACATTGGGGATTTGAGGCCATGATGGATTCGGGAAAATCTACCATCAAAGGATTCTAACGAACATTTATACACCTAGGGAATCCGTCCTCAAGAGGATTTCATGAAACTTAAATCCTTCGGGAAAATCAGTCTAGGATGGATTTCTACGACTAATCCACTTATTAAAAACTTGTACAAATTACTGCCTCATCAAAATTCTCATGGGATCCTCATACTCAAGGAACCATCAAAGATTGAAATGATGAAAAATAAAGCACCTAAAGTGAAAATAGAACCATGAGACTTAACCAAGTGTTCAAGTGAACCCAAAATCTAGAGGAACCTATCCCTTAAGGGGAAAAGGTCAAACCTAAAGTAAAACTGGAAAACAAAGCAAGCAAAAGAGGGTCCTTGCCTCTGGTGGGGCATGTGTGCAAAAAGTGCACAAAAAGAGAGAGGTGATAGAGATAAGTAGAGAGGGGAGGAGGGAGGGAGAGAGAAATAGG
>VDFB02058901.1:0-13840 GCA_007258455.2 Sequoia sempervirens
GGAAGTTTATTACGCGGAAGTTTATTACCCAAAATTACGCGGAAGTTTATTACGCGGAATTATATTACCCAAAATTAAGTGGCACAGTGAGAGAATGTGTTAAAAATATAAATTAAAATATATTAAAGTAGGGAAGTTTATTATGAGGATAATTTTTTTGATTGGTTCAAAATCAATTTATTGGAAATATAAATTAAAATATATTAAAGTAGGAAAGTTTATTATGAGGATAATTTTTTTGATTGGTTCAAAATCAATTTATTGGAAGTTTATTACGCGGAAGTTTATTACCCAAAATTAAGTGGCACAATGAGAGAATGTGTTAAAAAAACAAGTTAAAATATATTAAAGTAGGGAAGTTTATTATGCGGAAGTTTATTATGCGGAAGTTTATTACGCGGAAGTTTATTACCCAAAATTAAGTGGCACACGGAGGGAATGTGTTAACAAAAACAAATTAAAATATATTAAAGTAGGGACATATATTAAAATTAGAATATATCAAGGTGTCCACATATATTAAATTAATAATGAAAATACATAACTCAGTGTCAACCAAAAAAATGAAAAGTGGAAAAAAAAAATCGAATTGAGAAAAAAGCTAACAAGAAGAATGTGCAGCAAGAAGAAATTAAGTGATAATAGAAAAAAATACAAGTAAATTTGTACATTTTAATACTTTTAAAATTATTCTTATTAAAAATATTTTTATTATTAAAAAAGAATAAATCTAAAATGTAATTAATAAATAAAATTTTACTTTCTATGATTTCCATATGTTCTAAGAATTTTAATAGCTTGAAAATAATACTTTTTAAAAATTATTTTTAATGGTAAAAAAATAAATTATAATATGCAATTCATAAATAAAATTTTACTTCTATTTTATTATGAAAATATTATTCATTAGAAAAGGGTTTTCATATATTTTTCTTTTCAATAGTTAGTAAAGGACACATTTTTTAATTAAAAGGATTAAATTATAAATTATATATTATAAATAAATAAGATTTGTCAATTAATTTGTGTTCCTTTTGTGATATTTTTTTTTATGAAATTAGTGTATAATAAGATTGTATAGGTGTCTCAAGACTATATCTCAAAAAAAACATATTTAATGTTGTTAAATATAACATTGTCGAAGAGAAAACACATTTAATGTTTGATGTAATGGAATAAAATATTAAAAATTTGGTTTTTAAATCAAATTACAAAGGAAATAAAAATTATGACAAAAATTGAAACTAATGGTTACAAGAATATAAATAATATGTAAATGGTCTAGTATTATCCACATCGATTTAGATTAACTTTTCAAAAGTATTGAGTTATCCAGATTTGAAAACATTTAGCATAAATTTGTAAGTTATTTTGGAAATGGTCGACTTGGAGATTGATCTAATCCAACTCATAGGAAACCTTTTACTATTCTTTGACATGACTTGTAATTAAGAGGATAACAAAGCAATCTAGAGTAAAATGTAAGAGTTTATGATTTTAGATGAATAGTAGAATTAGAAAACAAGCGAATATGTGATTTTCCATAACTTTTGAAGGATAATATGTCTAATTAAATCAACAGTAACATTATTTGTCACACCAATTCCAAATAAATCCTTTAAGCATCTTTCTAACTTAGATGGTGACCAAATAAAGCAAGGAAGTTTCTTAAAATAGTTAACCATAGCTCTTTAGCAAACATGAAATCACCAAAATAAGTGCTTCATATTTTCATCAACATGAAAAAATGTATTTAATTGGTTGAGTAAGATGCATCTTAATCTTTCATCCATAGACAATTTATAGTGTAATATTTTCTAATCAAGAATTTGAGCACCTAAACAAACCTTTTTAACTTCAATATTTGAGCACTCAACTTGACCCAACATTTATAGCTAAAATTAAGCTTCCACTCAATATTAAGGTAGGGAACTAAGGATACTTGGAGAAGAAGATGTAGATACATTTGTTTAAGGGAAAGAATGAAAAGTGTTGGTTAGAAAACAATGCCAATCTTGAAGAAATTAGAATATAATGGAGTCCATAATTTAATAGTTAACTTGGATGAGACTGGGAATCTCACAAAAAGATGGAATTGTTTAGAATTATTATTTGGATCAAATAAAACTTTAGTGTCCAGCCAAGAAGACAATTGCAAAGATGATAAGTTTCATATATCACTAAATTGTCTAACACCTTTCTTAAACAAATGATAACCTTAATTGGGAAAGTTTATGGCTAATGATTTTCCTTGAAATTGGATATGCCTATTCCCCCAATGGGGGAAGAAGAAAAGATAATCATGTTGTAATGTAGACTCCTTTCAATTTAAAAACTGATACTTTTTTCCATGGATTCCAAATGGACTAAATAGGAAAAGAGTTTTTAATTAGAAAGAATGGTGTAAGGAGAATATTATCTAGCCAATTAACCTATAATATAGTAGTATAAATTTAAAATATCTAGAGTATTACTCAACTATTTTAAATGTTTTTCAAGAATAATAGGTTGTCATCAACAAAGATTGAATTAATCACAAGAAAGTTCTAAGGGATAGGAACATTCTAACATTACTTTAGAGGGATCTTTGTGTATTAACCCTTAATCACCTGTCAATGAGCATTTTTTCATTTTTATGATTGTAACTACAATATTTGAAGAAGAAATCCAAGCCTATATTGCCTTCCTTGATCTAATGAATTCTAGATCTTATTCTAGCACATTGCCATTTGTAATTGACAAGTTTACATAGTTGCATTCTTATAGAGGCAATAGAAGCTTAATTCAAATAATTATAGGTATCATAGTCAAGTTGTTTCCTATAATATTCAAACTTCCCTTGCAAGGATTTTTCCTTTCATTTATATTTCCAAACTAAAAGAATTACACCAGTTAATCCATGATTATCCTTCTTTAGGATTGGGCATGGAATTCTAATTCCCACTAAAGTAACCACACAATTAGAATTTTTTAAGTGTCAGATATATAGTTTGAATGGGACTTGAGATGAAGTATGGGAAGAATAAGAAGGGACATTGGAGAAAAATATGGAAAAATGAACAAATAGAGTAGTGTAATAATCAACAAAAGAGATAAGAGATAAGATTTGGCACAGAAAAAGAGGTGGTTGGAGTAAATTGAAAGTGATAGGTCTCTTTTATAGAAAACCAAATTTGAATGAAGGGCCAAGATTAAATGATGAAGATCAATGGATGAGATTGCTTTGAGAAGCAAGGAAATAGGGTTAGGGAAAAATAAGGGTTTAGTTAAGGATGGACGGTGGAGATTAAAAGGTAATAAAACCTTATCAAGGGTGGAAGTTGATTGAGACAAGAGATAAGATTTGGCACAAAAAAAGAGATTAATTGAGTAAAATTATTTAATTTAGGAGGGAAAGTGAATAACTAAATAATAAAAGCAATTATCTAATTATAGAAGAAGAGGGAAAAGTTGACTTTTAAATTAAATCATTGGAAACAATTATTTAATTAGAAAGTGGAGGAAAAAGATAAATTAGTAAATAATTAAAATAATTATTTACTAGTGGAGGGAAAAGTGGGAAATAATTAAATAAATTTATTTATTTAATTATGGAAGAAAAATCGTGGGAGGTTGGGTGGGCGGCCCTCCATGTTGGCGGAGGGCATCCAGTGGCAGGTGATGTGGTTCCTTAGTGGGGTCCTTGGTGTTGAGGTGGATGGTGTTGGTCGAGTTGGTCGGAGTTGTAGACACTGAAATCTGGTTTTAGGCCTACGACTTCCATATTCTTCATATTCGTATTCTTCATGGTCATGATTAAATAATGTCAATTATTTAATTATTCTCTATAGTCTTCAATTCTTCTATTAATTAAATAATCTTAATTATTTAATTAATTCACATTTTCTTTATTCTATTTTATTAATTAAATAAACGCTTTTTATTTAATTATGTTACTAATTAACCTTATTCTTCTTGTTAAATTAAATAAATCATTATTTAATTTACCTTTATCATATTTCAACTATAATTAAATAATTTTTTTATTTATTTAATTATTCATTTAAAATCCCTTCATCACTTAATTAAATAAATATTATTTATTTAATTATTCTCCAAATATCGAATCTTGAATTATTTAATTCATTAATTCTATTTTAGCGCATTCTTCTATATTTTAGATAATTGTGTGAGTTATCTAAGTATTCACTTTTACTCGACTCAACATCTATTTTAATATTTCGGTTAACTCTTGATTTAATGTCTTAGTGGCGTTCTCGAGTAATCTCTTCATCCGAGATCATTCAATTGTCAGTTCTAACTCAATTGCATGGCACATACGAATTAATTAAATATTCACCTTAATTAATTAAACCTTGTCGTGCATTGAGCAGAAGTCGTTATAATCAATCTTTATCTTTGTCATGCAAGATATTTCTTTTATTTTAGAATGCGAACTGAAAGATTAAATCATTTATTTAATCTTTAATTATGTTTCTAATTTGTATCACTCATTTCATTACTAGCGGTTATCAGAATGCATGTCTAATCTGTTGATCTCAACCATCTGTTGATCTTTCAATCCTGGCCGATCATTCGAATGATCAATTTTCTATAAATTGATTTGTCATTCTTCATTCCAATCTCTCTCATGAAATCTTATGAATTTTTGAGAGGCACTCAATCTTGAATCTTCGATATTTTGCTAATCATTATCTTAGGCTATACTTACACGAATTACGAGAAATATGAGGGAAATTATACTACACAAGCAAAATGGAGAAGGGCAATCGAGATGAATCATGGAAATACATTTGAAATTGGTGAGATTGTTTCAGTTTGTTTACGTTTTACTTTCCTTTGTTCTTTGTTTCTTAACATTTAGATTTGCATTTTAGATTTAGTATTGCATGTGTGCTTCTAATCTATTGTTTTCTTTGTGCACTTTCTATGGCGTTACATTTGGTGAACCCGACGTGAAGACACCATCTTCGCGAATCCGTAGATCTTTTATTTTTTGGTTTTTGCAGGTTTTTCGTACAGAACGACGCATCAATTTAACAGAGCGACGCAATTGACTTCCTGAATAGCATCTAACAGAAAAAATGACGCATCTGAAAAAATACGATGCATTTGAAAATTCCTGAACCGCAATTGACAATACCGAGCCGCAATTGAAGAAGAAACGACGCATCTGACTAGTAACACAGCAACACAATTGACTGGTAAAATTTTATTTCTAATTTCAAAAATCTAAAATTTTCAATTGATTTGTGTGTTACTAATATCTGATTCTGGTGATGTGGCCTTTTGGACTTAACAAGCTTTTGTAGGACGATTGACGAAGACAATATTTAAAATTACTAATGAGTTTTTCTACAGGATGCTTGTCGAAGACCCTAGTTAATTTTGAAACAGATTGTTTGGTAGCATAGCAAATCTTTCATTTGGTTAAAATTAACAAGTGCCTAATATGTTTGGTGTGAAAGCACAAGTTTAGTCACCCTTACGACTTGGTACATCAAAGTATCCTCTCCCCTTGTTCATTCGTGCAATCCTGGGTGTAAGAGAAACGGTTACCAACTCTAGAACTTGGGCCTGTTCTGGTAGGAAAAAGTACTCACCCCAAGACAACTCAAACTGGTAGCACCCTAAACCCGAGGGACTTCTAGCCGGTATATAAAAGAAGATTCTTGGGGAAAGTTCAAGAATCACACGTATGGTTCTAACGAGATGGATTCGAAAGGCTCTCTCACCACATGGATCATGCCCTACGAATGGAATGCCCGAATTAAATACCTTTTGTTTTAGAGACCAACCTATTTGTGGTCGTTGCTTGGTATAGTGCAGGGTACAGTATCATGCTCGAAGATACTCACTACTGATCCCCTTGAGTAGAGATAGCGGAGTTCTCGAGTCGTTACTTAAAATTTGAAGTGGTGTGCTTTCGAAGGCGTTAATGAGCGATGGAGGGAATAATGCCACCAAATTTCTAAGCTATCGCTCTCGAGGAAGGAAAGGTGTTCATCACCAATCAGGGTGATATAATAGGTGGGCTATACCATATACAAACCCTAGGCCTTTGGCCTAGGATAATGTATGCATTATCAACTCAAAGCGTTCTTTGGTCAAAGTGGCCCGAAAACACTTTGTCTATGATTGTCTTTGATTGTCGTTGATCACACGAGGAAAGCGGAGTGAGTTTAATCATCACTAAAATACCTGATGTAAGCATTCGCCGAGCTTCGCAATTGATTTTTAGAGTCACATATGTTAAAATTTGAGTCGCATCTGCTATCAGGAGTCACATCTATTGAATTTCGAGTCGCATCTGCTATCACAAGTCGCATCTATTTGGATGTGAGTTTCATCTGTCAGTATCAGTCGCATCTGTCAAGAATAGAGTCGCATCTACTAGTTTAACTCGCAATTGCTTTGCAAAAACCGCATGTGTTATATTATTGTAATTAAGTAGCTGTAAGAATGCGAAATTAAGCATCTGATAGAAGGTTGACGCGTCTATCCGAGTCAAAGCCCGAACTTTACGAGCTACAATTGATCGCTAGAAAGCGCAGTATTATTTGGAACCATATGTTAAATCACGGGAAGCGCATCTATCGATTATCGAGGAAAACCCGAAATTCACGGTCATCCGATTAACCCACAATTATACCAGTTTCAGTTGTCTTTACACAAATAGTCCTTGAATAGAAACCTAAAATGATTTTCTCAATTTTGCATCCTTTAGGGTCATTTAGTCATTACCATAGTTGTCTTCATTCAGAGTTTAGTTTCATCTTAGGATACATATTACCTTGCATTAAACTTCTAGAAAGGTCACTTTTACAAAATTTAGGACTAGTTCACCATCTACACTCTAGAAAAGTCATAGCGTTAACAAAATTTGTCATTGAACCTAGTTTTATCAGTATATCCTTTGTCCTACATAGAGTCCTCCTAGCTCATCAATCTAGTTAGGAAACTCAACTTGTCTTTAATCCTCATCCTACATTGGTTCCTTGACTTAAACTAAATTGACGCCTTGGTTAGACTTTAGGTATTTGGTCCCTTCATCTTAAGGTTTATAGAATTGACTATTTTAGAACCTTGCTTAGACCTTCATCTTTAGATCTTAGGCTAGTGTCATCCTAGAAAATTCCTTATTTTGCATAGACCTTGCATCTTTAGATCTTAGGCTAGTGTCATCCTAGAACATTCCTTATTTTGCATACGAAAATCCCAAAAACATAGACTAGGGTCATACTGTTCATAGATATAGTTTTGCATTTCCCACATATTGAGCTTGTCTTACATGGTTGAAACTAGGTCTAAGAGAAGAGAGGGAGAAAACATGTCGAACCCAAATGAATTCATCAATCCATTTTCTTTAAGACCTCCTTAAGACTCTATTAGACAAATTCACCACTAGAAACGCTCCAAGGACATATTGTAGTAAAGACATAGAAGGCTACGCACATGACCCTAAGTTTGCCTCTTTATTGGAATGAGTACCTAGCAAATGATCGTCAACTATTTTTAGCCAAATTGCTAGCTGAAGGCACTACCTTACTTGCAGGATTTGATATTAGCACCTTACAAACTCAACCTACACAAGGGACAAACATAACGACTGCTAGTACTGCTATACCTTAGATAAGCACAACTATGCCATCTAGTACACCTACACAAAGTATGACAGTCCATACGTCTCCATTTGGTACATCCAGCATGACATCAGGATTTAATATCACTGTAGGGGCTTCATCATCAACTCCCTTTGGTCCTCTTGTTGGGAGTAAAAGGCCTAAAACCTTAGCCTCTACACCCTATGTCAGTGTCACAAGTCCACAATCAACAACTATACCTACTACTAGTATCACGAGTACCATACCATAGTCGATGGCCATACCTATTGCTCCAGTCACTAGTACTATACCACAGATTACACAAACAGGGGGCATTCCCTCCTAATATGGCAATCAAAATCCATTCTCTCGGTGGCGGTCGAGAATCCATTCACCACCGATTACGAATCGGAATCCTTTTTCCCAAAGTGGTACTCAGAATCCGACCACACAGATTCCAAGTCAAAACCAATTCACACCAATTCTGAATCAAAATCCCTTTGCCCAGGTAGGCAATCAGAATCCATTTACGCAGATGTCAAATCAGAATCCATTCTCCCAGATTGGTAGTCAAAATCGATCCCTAGGTCAATACCGAATTTATCACGATTCGGTGAGAACACGTTACCAACGACTACGAATCCAAATCCACCTCGGATGCTTAGCGTTGTCGAAACCCATCACGAGACTTTGGATTTCAAAACACATACCGCGGATCACATAATCCCCTAGCACATCTTTGACCCAAGTTGGCGTCTTACAAACACAAATCGAGGCGGCCACAAACACAAATGGATAATAATAGTAGATGTCAACTAAGAAATCATTTTCAACAAAGGACATATGCCCATTCCCCTTTGATAGATCATTGTACATGACCCCTTTCCCTCACGGATATGTCATACCGAATCTCCCTAAGTACAATGGCAAATGAAATCCAATAGAACATATAAAGGGAATTTTCTACCATATGCATAGATGTCGCTTATGACCCCACGTATCTTATGAGACTATTTCCAAGGAGTCTTGTAGGAATTGCACTAGAGTGGTTTTTGGGTCTAGATTCTGGCATTAGATCTTGGGGTGAACTGGTTGAGAAATTTGTGGAACAATTCACCTTCAACATAGACCACGAGATAAATATAGCAACTTTGTGTCACACAACGCAAGACGAAGGGGAAACATTCATTGCTTTCTTCCAGAGATGGAGAACTATAGCTAGTAGGTGTCCTGTCAAGATACCCGAAAAACAAAAAGTTACAATGTTTCAAGAAAACCTTAATGCAAAACTCAGGAGTAACTTAAGGGTACATTGTTGTACATCTTTTTTGGAACTAGTGGAAAAAGGGGTTATAATAGAGAAGGATCTCATCAAAAAGGGGGAACTCAAGACATCAACATCCAATAGAAACCCGATCGTACAAAACACCCCCACTGACAGAAACAAATTCTGGTCTCGTAACAAAAATGTCACCAATGATGGGGTGGTTGATGCTAAAATGCTACAAGTAGGACCCCTCCTCACATTACAAGGACCTCATACTTTTTCCAACACGCTTAATGTTGTCAATCAACCTCCTAACATGGTCCAAAATACTCAATGTCCACAACCAAGAAGATTTCAAAAATGTGAGTTCACTCCCTTAGGGGAACCCATTGAGTCGATGTTCAAACAACTGGTACAACATAATCTCATACAGCTACAGGAACCAAGACAATACGATCCAGGACAATTTAAACTAGCTTGGTGGGATGACAATGCCTTTTGTGATTATCATAGAACTAAGGGGCATAACCTACAAAACTGTCGACAACTGAAGAATATCATACAGGATCTTGTCGAAAAGAGAATTATTGAAGTTAGTGGACAAAAACAAAAGTCATCAAACACTGATCATCAAGTATTTTCTGATCCACTACATGACCATGGGAAAGGAACTGTCCCCAGTTCGAGTACTAAGACCAATATGTCAGCCAACTATGCCAATGTCAAGTAGGATTATAATGGTGGAAAAATCATTAACTACCTTCGCGCCGCCGATGAGAATATCAATACCATTATCATTAATACTAATCCTGAGTGTGCGGTCAATACTCGTCGTACTAAGTTCACTATTCAAGGCCCTCCATCACAGCAAACACCTCAACCTTCCAAGTTACAATATAACCTTCTTGACCAGTTGGGGAAGACTCCAGCCCAAATCTCAATCTTGGAATTGTTGCGTATTTCCCCTGAACATTGGTCTATCCTTGATAAGGCTTTATAGAACACCACAGTCCCTAATGATCTGGATGTCAATCGTTTCCAGGAAATGGTAGGCTACTTGACCAATAATCACCATGCCACATTTTCTGAATAGGACTATGCAACTGAAAAGATGAACCACAACGACCCTTTACATCTAGAAGTCCTTGTTGATGACACCAAAGTTAGACGAGTTTTGGTAGACGGAGGAGCAGGGTTAAATCTGTGCACTTTAAAACTAATTAAGGCTTTAGGTATCTCAGAAGCATGCGTGGACACGACCAAGAGTATTGTCATTAAAGCTTATGATGATGAGGAAATAAAATCAAAGGGAGTCGTAACACTTCCTATCAGAATTGGTCCTGCGGTAATGGAGATAAAGTTCCAGGTCTTGGATCTCACCCTCCCTTATAACCTTCTACTAGGTAGACCATGGATTCATGCCATGAAGGCAGTCCCTTCCATGTACCATCAGTGTCTTAAATTCCCTTACAATGGCACAGAAATAACTATAGAAGGTGATCCAGATCCTTTCCAGTATTGCACCAATCTAAAAGAGATCCCCCAACGCCAAGTGCCAGTAAACCAAGAGGCTTCTTCATCCAATTCATCCTCCTATGTTGATCCAGCCACACTTACTCGAACACATATTTCACCCTCAATTCCTACCACACCTAGGGTTGAGATCCAAGACAAGGGTTGTGGAGAGTATTACATGAAAACTTCTTATTGTGTTAGCCATTTGATTCCTCCTAAGTCATACGGTTTACCTACATCTGATAGGAGACAATCTATGGTCACTATACACATTCCTCCCACAACAACTTTTACTAAATGGGGTGAATTAAGCAAAGAGGCCGTAGATATAGAAGATGTCACTTCCTTGTTGTATAGGGAAGATGATGAGGAACCCCTCTTACTTGCTCATATTCCTACAAATCTATATGGAAATGGTTTCAAAATAATGCAAAACAAAGGATATGATGGATAGAGTGGTTTAGGCTTA
Organism: Sequoia sempervirens; assembly: GCA_007258455.2. NCBI lineage: Eukaryota > Viridiplantae > Streptophyta > Pinopsida > Cupressales > Cupressaceae > Sequoia > Sequoia sempervirens. The sequence goes on from VDFB02058901.1 coordinate 10,856, forward strand.
AACCAAGATGGCAGGATTGAACCAATATTTGTTTCTCAATGGCCAAAAGGAGTAGGGCTAGGGTTTCAACCGATTCAGATTGGCGTTCCTAGTACCCCATTACCCTTACTTGAGGAAGTAAGTGCTTCAGAAGATATTAAGACATATCACAAACCAGTGGACCAATATCATTGTGACTCCCCCGACTCTAACGATTATGAGTGGGATTCCCTATCCTCTACTTCTTCCATGGACCTTGACAAGTTATTTGGAGAACTTGACTTGATGCTAAGTTCCTCACCCAATCCCTTGAATTCCTGTCCACCAAAGAAAATGACAAAAGAGGAATGGTTTAAACACTACTATTGGGAATCACTTGATCCTACCTCTTGGTAACCTGAGCCACCTGTTTCTGATAGTCAAACCTTGGCATTAGGCCCACCTATCCATCCACCTAGACTCAAACCTAAGAGCAAAAAGGACCTGGTACAAGACTTTTGTAACCACATGAATAATTCAATCTTTAGCTTGACCCCATTGGAGCTTTGATAACTTTCAAGCGATGACATGCGGCACAGTCTATCCCCAACTCATTGATTGGATCAATAAAACCTACCCATCTTAGACACTTTTGAGAACGATGAAGCAATTGTTGAGTTCCTAGGATTACAAGAAGGCATACCTAACGGGGATCATAAGGCTAGCTTTACCATTGAATTGGAAAACAAAGCATATTTTTGGGAATCTGTTCAACCCTCGATCATAAAGTGAGAAAAGAATAAACAAAAATAAAAGGATGAGTCTCCTGGGTGGCCAGAAGGCACCTTTAGACAATGAAAAAGTAAAAAGAAAGGGCCTCGAAGGTGAAAACCTCTCACGAGGCACCTAAGGATGGAGGTTTGAACATTCTCCCCATTGCACAGGAAAAGTCACCCATGTTGGTAGAAGAATCCGTAGAAGTCAACATAGGCACAAAAGAGAATCCTCGACTGGTTTATTTTGTAGCATCATTGATAACAGAAGAGAAGCCAGAGTTCCATGACTTCTTTGCACAAAGACAGATAAATTTTGCTTGGTCATATGCGGACATACCGGGGTTGGATCCTGAACTTGTTCTACATCATTTTCCCTTACAACCAGGTGCCAAACCAGTGAAACAAAAGTTGAGAAAAATGCATCCACAGATTGCTTTATTAGTCAAGGAAGAACTCAAGAAACTGTTAGACGTTGGTTTTATAAGATCAATCGACTATGCCGATTGGATTTCCAATCTTGTACCAGTCACTAAACCAGCTGGGGGCATCCGCATCTGCACTGACTTTAGAGACATCAACAAAGCCTGTCCTAAGGATGACTTTCCTTTGCCTATCACAGACATGATAGTTGACATGACAGCAGGATATGAGATGTTGTCCCTTATGGATGGATTCTCAGGATATAACCAGATCAGAATTGCAACTGAAGACCAACCTAAGACGGCTTTCACTTGTCCTTGGGGAATGTATTGCTGGAATGTTATGCCCTTCAGACTCAAGAATGCTGGAGAAACTTATCAACGTGCCATGACTACTATCTTTCATGATCTAGTACATACTCTTATGGAGGATTATGTCGATGACCTCATTGTAAAATCCAAGACAAGGGTAGAACATTTACAGGTTTTAGACAAGATATTTCAGAGGCTAGAGAAGTATAATGTCAGACTCAATCCAAAGAAATGTGTGTTTGGAGTCAAGTCAGAAAAGCTGTTAGGTTATATTATTTTTAGACGAGGCATTTAAGTGGATCCTGCTAAGGTGAAATCAATCATGGACATGCCTCCACCTATTAATCTCGGTCAACTAAGGACATTATAGGGAAGGTTGCAATCTATCAGAAGATTTATAGTGTAGTTAGCAGATAAGACACATCCTTTTCAACATCTACTTAAGAAAGGAGTACCCTTTGCATGGACGTAGGTGTGAAGGGCTTTCAAGTGATTAAGAATATTTACTCACACCCTTTGTCTTAGTACCTGTTGAAGACCATTGATTCTTTATATTACAACAACCCATTCATCACTCGGAGCATTGCTTGCACAGAATGACGATGAAGGTCATGAAAGGGAAGTCTATTATATCAGTCGGACTTTGGTAGGTTATGAGCTCAACTATAGTACCATTGAGCGTGCCTGTCTTGCAGTAGTATTTGCTACTCAAAAGTTGAGGCACTATATGCTAAACCATCAAACAATGTTGATTGCTAAAATAGACCCTCTGAAATATCTCCTCAGCAAGGCAACATTAACAGGATGACTGGCTAAATGGGTTATGATACTTAGCGAGTATGATATCCAGCATGTAGAAAGAAAGGCTATTAAAGGATAGGTCATTGCTGATCAGTTAGCTGATGCACCTATATAGGTAGATCACCCCTTAGTTGCAGACTTTCCTGATGAGTTCATATTCACAATTTACACAAACATAACATGGAAGCTGTACTTTGATGGCTCACATACAAATCATGGTTCGGGGGCTGGTATATTGTTTATCACACCACAGGGTGATTCCATCCCTAAGTCATTCAGGATTGCATTCCCATGCACTAATAACATGGCAGAGTATGAAGCTCTAGTAGCGAGGTTACATGGCAATCAAGTGGAAAATTAAGATTTTACAAGTATGGGGATTCTCAACAATGTCCGGATAGGTAAATGATGATTATGAGACTAAGGACAAAGCTTGCTCCATACAAGCGCATGGGCGATAGCTTTAAAGTGCTGACATTCCTAACAAGCGTGCTTAAGTTTGAGTTCTTGGTAGAACAACTTTTGGTCCCAGCCTATGATATCCTAGATTCTAAAATGGTGTGTGACATTGTTGGTCCTAATTCCCCATGGTACAAAGACATCTATGATTACCTTCATGCCGAAGTCATACCCACTGGCCTCTCAAATAACCAATGTAGGACATTCCTCCACAAGTCAGCCAAATACACCATCGTCGGAGACACCCTATATAGACGTGC
>VDFB02058902.1:0-45428 GCA_007258455.2 Sequoia sempervirens
GGTGGTGAGTTTTGTTTTGATGAGTTTGAAAGGTACTGTAAAGATCATGGAATTAAAAGACATAAAACTACACCCTACACTCCACAACAAAATGGAGTTGCTAAAAGGTTCAACAGGACAGTGATGGAAAGAGCACGAAGTATGCTAAGCAATGCTAGCTTGGAGGAGAAGTTATGGGCTAAGGCAGTTGCAACAACATGTTACTTAATAAATCGTTCTCCTAATTCTACTCTTGTTGAGAAAACACCTTTGGAAGCATGGTCTAGAAAGCAGCCCTCTTTGAGACACATTCGTGCCTTTGGCTGTGAGGCATATGAATATGTGTCGAATGAAAAAAGATCTAAATTGGAGAACATTGTTAAATGTTTTTTATTGGCTATAGTGTTGGCATAAAAGGATACAAGCTTTGGAATTCTGATACAGAGAAGGTTTTGTATAGCAGAAGTGTTATTTTTCGTGAGTTGAAGCCTTCTAATTTGGATCTGCAGTCAGAGACAAAATCAAAAGATAAAAAGGATGTAGTTGAAATTCCTCCAACACCAAATAAAGAGGAATTCAAAATTCAAAATGTACCTAAAACTGAGGAGAGCTCAAGTAGTTATGAGAGTTATGAAGAAGAAGATCAACCTCAACCTCAGCCTGTGAGGAGGTCAACACGTGAAAGAAAGCAACCTGATAGGTATGGGTCTTCTTTGATAGATTCTACTTGTTCCTATGCTTTAATTTCTAGCACTGATGAGCCTAGGACTATGAAAGAGGTGTTTAGAATGTCTGATTCAAACTCTTGGTTGGAAACCATGAATGAAGAAATGCATCATTAGAAAAGAATGATACTTGGAGTTTGGTGCCCTTGCCTGAAGGCAGAAAAGTTGTTGGCTACAAATGGGTATTTAAAAATAAAATAGGTCTGGATGGCAGTTTGGAAAAGTATAAGGCAAGGTTGGTTGCGAAGGGGTATTCCCAGGTAGAGGGAATTGATTATGGAGAAATTTTTTCTCCCGTAGCTAAGCTAACGTCTATCAGATTTCTTTTGTCACTTGCAACAACGTATGACTTAGAGATTGAACAGATGGATGTGAAGACAACATTTATTCATGGTGACCTTGAAGAAGAAATTTATATGTCCCAGCCTTAGCACTTTGTGGAAAAAGGTAAAGAAAAATTGGTTTGCAAGTTGAAAAAATCTCTATATGGATCAAAACAATCTCCTAGAATGTGGTACCATAAGTTTGATACTTTTGTTTTGTCATTGGGATTTGTAAGATCAAATTATGATCACTGTGTGTACTTCAAAGTTGAAAATGATCGTGTTCTTTTTATTGCTCTCTATGTTGATATGTTGTTCATAGGCAATAGTAAGTTAATGATTTTTGATCTAAAATCTCAATTGTCTGCAAAGTTTGAAATGAAAGATCTTGGTGCAGCCAGGTATATTCTGGGAATGGAAATAACCAGGGACAGGAAAAGTAGAAAAATTTGGCTCAGTCAGAGTAAGTATATTAATACTGTTCTGGAGAGATTTTGTATGACTGATTGCAAGCAGCTAGTTGTTCCAATTTTGCAGGGAACGAAGCTATCTGTTGAATTCTATCCAAAATATCCTACTGAGATAGAGGACATGACCAAAGTGTCTTATGCTAGTGCAGTTGGCAGTTTAATGTATGCAATGGTTTGTACAAGGCCATACATTTCCCAAGCAGTGGGAGTTATTAGTCACTTTATGGAAAATCTTGGAAGGACACATTGAGATGTTGTGAAAAGAGTGTTTAGATATTTGAAGGAAACTTCAGAATATGCTTTGTGTTACCATGGAAATTTGGTTGAATCACATAGGACTCTCAGCATTCAAGGCTATGTGGATTCTGATTGGGCAGGGGACATTAACAACAAAAGATCTACCAGTGGATATATTTTCATGATGAATGGTGGTGCAGTTAGTTGGATGAGTAAGCGGTAGGTTGTAGCCGCTTTGTCCACTACAGAGGCAGAATACATGGCAGCAACACACGCCTATAAAGAAGCAATCTGGTTAAAAATTTTGTGTTCTAACATTGGGTTTGATGCAGGGAAAATTACAATTTACTATGATTGTCAAAGTGTTATTTGTTTGGCAAAAAATCCTACTTTCCATGCCAGGATGAAACATATTGATGTGCAGTATCATTTTGTTTGAGATATGGTGGAGGATGGAAAGGTCTCTTTAGAAAAAGTGGATACTCTAGAAAATGTTGCAGATGCATTGACGAAGCCAGTGAGCACAGACAAGTTCAGGTGGTGTGCCAATTCAATGGGCCTTAGTGCCCATGAATTTCAGTAGTTTTATTGTGCTCTAGAGGTGTCAATAAGATCTTTGTCAAGTGGGAGATTGTTGGAAAATGTGCCTCAAGCTTACTGACATGAAACCTTGAAAGGGAAAAGTCGGTGAGACCCTCTTAATGTCTTACTGACTAGTAGTTATGTTCTAAACTTCTGAAGTGCTCAGATCGCCAAGACTTTGTTTTTGTCTTGCTGACGGGAGTCATCGGCAAGACATTTCGATCGCTGTGAAAGTTCTAACTCTTTCCGCCTGGGCAGATCTCTTGCCGATGGGTTGGTTACTTTTGGTTATCGGGGAGACTCATGGCAACATAAGTCATCGGGGAGAGGCGTGAACATTTGGAATGACTCATTCTGACAAAGTATGTATCGTCGAAGTTTTACACATAGGTGACGGATGTCATCGGGGAGACTCTTGGCTGACAGGTTTGCATTCGATAAGAACTCTTGCTGATGGAGGTGGTCTCACCGACAGGCTGGTGCATTCGATATGACCTCTTGGCGATAGCGTTTCTCTCTCTGACTGTTCTGTGCTCGGTATGATGTCTCGTCAATAGCGATGGTCTTGCAGATAGAGCTACATGAGTTCAACATCGGTGTGAAGTCTTAGCAATATTTTTTGTCTCGCCGACGGGTATGATTTCGGTATGAGCTCTTGTTGATAGCACTTGTCTCGCCAACAGCTTTGCACAATGAACATCGGTGTAACATAAGGTTCTGTAAAACTCTTAGCGATAGTGAAACTCTTGCCAATAGATCGGTGTAACACAAGGCATTGTGGCATCAAGGAGACATGACCTAGTGTCTCACCGACATGCGACACAGTTTGAACACCTTGACCGAATGTCTATCCTACGTGGTCTGTTCTAAGAAAATGAGAGAAGCGAAATGTGAACTATTAGTAGTTGGATTGTTGCGACCGTTCTTGTGAGGGAGATGAACAGATTGTCAGGAAACAATTATGCTAGGTAATGGTCGACGATGGAAAGTTATGTTCAATGAGTGACAAAATTGATCAATTGAACACGAATTGTTCTGAGTGAATTCATTAGATGTTTCTGAGAGCTATTCTGTATAACGATTGATCAGTGAATGTTGCTGTTGTAAATTGACATCAGAAAGTGAAGTATGTACTTTGTATGTAATTTTGTTTACTGTAATACAAAGAGGCTTTTCTTGGTTTTGTGGGTTTTTCTCTCGTAAGGGTTTTCCCACATAAATATGGTGTTCAATTGTGTATGTATTCATTTCTCTTTTCTGTTATTTCTTTCATGAGTATCTTAATTGAACTGTAATTGCAAAATTTAAAGTCACCTCTGCATTCTTCCCTGAGGTTTTGACGTTAGGAGAGTTTGTTCTGCACCTAAGCTTTCCTTTCACACCATTGGAGAAAACCTCTGCAACCTCATATGGTCCCAACCGCCTGGTTTGTAGTTTTCCTACATTGTCTTTATACTTGGAATCATAAAGAAGTGCCCAGTCACCTGGTTGGAACTTTGTTTCTTTGATGTATTTATCATGCCATCTAACTCTCTAGTTCTGCACCATCTCAACATGGTGGAGAGTCGATTTCCTCATCTCATCTAAGGCATTTAGCTGCATAACCCTATCCTTTTGTGCCTCAGATATATCCATTCCAAGGTCTAGTGTTGTTCTAAGAGTTTTTTGTTCAAACTCTATAGGCATCATTGTTGTTTTTCCATATAATAGTTCAAAAGGAGTAAAACCAGTAGTGGTTTTCCAAGTGGTTTTATAGGCCCAGACAACTTCTAGCAACCTATTTGCCCAATATTTTCTATGGATTACTACTGTTTTGGTCAAAATATATTCTATTTCCCTACTGGTTACCTCATACTGGCCATTGGCTTGAGGGTGGTAGGGTGTAGATTTCCTATGCCTAACATTTTACTCATTCACCAATGTTGTGACAAGAGTGGATGTGAACTGAGCTCCTTGATCTGTGACTATCTCTCTAGGAACTCCATAGTGTGTGAAGATTTCTTCATAGAGGAATTTTGCAACTTTATTGTCCATAGCATGTTTCATAGCTTTAACCTCAACACACTTAGTCACATAGTCAGTACAAACCAGGATGTAAGATTTGTCATTTGATGGTGGATCAATTGGACCTACAAAATCAAGTCCCCATTTATCAAATGGTGCGATAACTACTTGAGGGTATAGAGGCATCTCATCTGATTTAGTGGTCGGGTCATCATTTGACATCTATCACACTTCCTAGTGTACTTTCCTGCATCCTTATGAAGTGTAGGCCAGTAATATTCTGTATTGAGAATCCCCATGGTTGTTCTCTTAGATGCAAAGTTCCCCCCACAGGGTTCATTATGGCATGCATGTAGTATATCATAGGTTTCATCCTCTCTTACACATCTTCTCATCACATGATCTGGTCCAGTATAGAATAAACAACTTGCAATTCATGAGAATAGAAAATTTTTCTCAACAAGAATCCTTGACTACTCCTTCCTGCATCATCATAAAGCATTTCTCACTATTCAAGGACAAATTATGGTCCTCACATCTCTGCAAAACCTTTCTTAGGTTTTCTAATGCTCCTACAAAATCAGTACCATAAGTGGTAAAATCATCCATGTAGATCTCCATACAATCATGTGAAATATCTGAGAATATACTAATAACTACTCTTTGAAAGGTTGCAAGTGCATTACATAGACCAAATGGGAGTATAGAATAGACATAAGTCCCCCAAGGACAGGTGAAAGTTGTATTTTCATAATCTTCAAGTGCAATTTGTATCTAATTATAACCACTGCATCCATCTAAGAAGGAAAAATTTTGCTTTCCTGCAAGTGAATCTGATACTTGGTCTATAAAAGAAAGGGGAAAGTGGTCCTTTTTGGTGGCAAAATTTAGTTCTCTATATTCAACAGAAACTCTCCATTTACCTCCCTTTTTAGGCACAATTACCAAAGGGGACACCCATTGGTTGTCTGAGATAGGGTAGATGAATCATGCATCCAATAACTTGTGTAGTTCTCCTTTCAGAATCTCCCTCAATGCAGGGTTGATCCTCCTTTGTGGTTTCCTTACCGGTATGCAGTCATCTCTAATGTAGATCCTGTGAGTACAAATTTTGGGATATAATCTTTTCATGTCATGGTAATCCCATGCAAATGCATGTTGATGCAACTTCAACAGGTTTGTCAGGGACAACTGTTGCTCTTGACTCAGCTTGTTAATATTCAAATGTTTCCCCTCTAAAACTTGTACTTGTGTGGTCAACTCAATCATAGTTGTTTCACTGATACTTGGCATTTTTAGTTCATGCAGTAACAATGTATGAAGCATATATGTTGCTATAGGAAATTGAGGTGTAGGAAGAGTGAGCAGAAGTGTCTACAATGGACAGGCGGAACTAGATGATTCTTCATGCACTTGACAATGGTTTTGAATTATATGGGATAATATTTCATCTTCTTCCTGAAGCTGCAGAAAAGGACTTATGTCTATCATCATGAGTTGTGCCACTGAATTGACCTCCTCGGCCTCTTCTCCAACATGTGGCCATATGGGGTTGTTCATATCATGGGATGGTTGAGCAGGAGGATAGAGGAAAAAAAAATTAGTGCTTCTCCCATCAGAAATAGTCATGTACCCTGACCGACATCCAATGTAAGCATTTGTTGTATCTAACCATGACCTACCCAGAATAATGGGATACCCTCCTAATGTAGCTTTAGGGGAAAGGATCATGAAATCCATTGGATATTCCCAAGAGTCTAGAGTAACAACAAGGTCTTCTACTATACCATATGGTTTGACAATGGAACTGTCAGCAAGCTACAGGATAATAGGAGTAGGTCTCATAGTTGCAACATTTAGTTGCTGCAGGATATCCTTAGTCATCACATTAATAGTTGTTCCCAAGTTTATTAGAGAATTATTTACTTGGATTCCATTTATAATGACTCCAACTACAGGACTTCCTAGGTCATTATATTTAGGAACAGTGACTTTCCCAAGCATGATATCTGCCAACTGCCCCACCACATGAACGGTAGTGGGGTCCTTCTTTTTCCTCGGATTTTTGAGACATGCTTCCTTAATTGCCTTACTATATATAGGGACATCTTTTATGGCCTGAAACAAAGATATCTTGACACATATGTGTTTCAACTACTCCAAAATATCAAAGATTGTTTCTTTATTTTCCTCCTTTTGTTTAACAACTTCTAACCTTTGAGGAAATGGTGGCTCTTGATCAAACTTCTAAGTTGGTTCAGGATTTTTAGGCACACTTGACTAAGCAGGGATATCAGATATATTTTGATGCTCCTCTTCTTCCACAGGAAGCTCTGTGATAATAGGAGTGGAAGGAGATGGCAAAGTGGTTCTTAAACCCAGATGAATATCACTCACACTCACAGCATATGTAGGAAATTGATTGGGGTCTGTAGAGTAGACGGACTGTTTTTGTGGTTTGTTATTTGGGTTAGGTGTGGGTTGAGTTGGTAACTGAGTAGGTCTAGGTGTGGCAGAGTTTGAACTAGGAGGAGGAGGCATTATATGGAAAGATGTTGAGGTTGTGGAGGTGGTTGCACGTAACCAGTTGCCTGGTTTGGCCATTGTTGTCCTCCCCTCCATTGGGATGTCTGTTGCCAGTTTCCTAGAGGTTGCTACCAATTTCCCTAGAATTGTTGCCACTGAGGTGGAGAGTTTTGGTAATTGGGCCAAGTATTTAGAGGGTCATTCCAAGGCTAAGGTGGATAGCTTCCAAACTTTGATGGGTATGGGGGTTGCCATTAATTACCAGATCCATAAGAATTCAAATAAGGTCCACTAAAAGATAATGGATTTGGTGGCATACCTTGTCTTGGAGCCCATGGTCTTCTTTGTGCAATGTAGAAAATTTGGTCATCATCACCCTAAATTGGTCTGAATTTTGGTGGAATTTGCTTGTTGTCAATGTTGACTACCATTTTACATCTATAGTCCTTCTTTTGCCTGCAATGAGGACAATATTCTGCCAACATTGCTTCTGCCTCCTCATGTTTCTTATTTTCTTGAAGTGTACCTAGCTGAGTGGTCATATTGTTTATGATATCCTGTTTGAAAACTATCAGCAAATGAGTGATTTCCATCCTTGAAACTCCATTAGTGGAGGATTTACCCATAGAAGATCGGTAACCTCTTCCTTTCTTCATAGTTGCCTTGGAGTAATTCTAACATATCTTCTTAATATCATCCCAGGGAACTTGGGTGATATCTCCTCCTCCTATCAAGTCTAGAGCATCAGTGCAACTTTCATTGATCCCCCTAAGGAAGAGAAACTTTTGAGACTCTTCATTGAGTGCATGATGCGGGGATTTCTACAGGAAAAATAGGAACCTTGAAATATAGTCCTCCAAACTTTCATCCTCTTTCTACTACATTCTGAAGATATCATCTCCTCTCATATCATTGCCTCTACAGTATTCTTTATACTTCTCAAGAAACTTTGTTTTCATATCATCCCAAGTCTCTATAGTATTCCTACCTAAGCTCATAAACCACCTTAATGTAGCTTCTTTCAAGGTAGTGAGAAACAATTTAAGCCTATGAGCCTCAGTAGTGTAATCATAGCTTATGTGGAGGATATCAAATTCAAACAAGAAAGTGTCAGGGTCCTCTGTTACAAGCCCTAGAATTTAGGAAGAACTAAAGCAGGGATGTTCTTGAGGTTATCAACTTCATTCTAGTGAGTGACAGAAAATGGAAAAGATGGTTGGTTAGGTCTATTTGGATTTTGGCCAGCCATAATTGCAAATGGATTCTCAATTAGGTTTTGGGCAGCTTGATCTTCAAAGGAAGTTTCAGAACTGGTCAAATTGGGAAATGCATCAGCAAAAGGATTTTCCTCTTCTTCTTCGTCTCTTGGAAAATTTTAAAACTCAACTAGTTGGTTATCAGGATTAGGATCATTATGAAGGAATCTCCCATGAGCATCTCTTATCCTGCCCCTCTGCATGTGGTATTATCTCAATATCAGCCAACTCACACAAAGAATTGGTGAAAGAATAGCGGATCATTACTTTATTCAAATGAAGGGTATGCTAGAAAAAAGCTTCAGAGATACTAAAACAAGAAAGAAACTAGAAATGACTCCAAAGAACTTCCTATTTTGACACCATCCCCGATAATGATGCCAAAAAATGTTGGCCTCCTCTAATGGTTCAATAACTAAGCCCTTGAAGCTGTAACTTAGAGATTAGATATTTGAACTAAGTAGTCACTGTGATCATCATGAAGGTTCATTTCATTGTCAACCCATGGACGTGAACTTGAAATGGGTTAGCATTGTATGTGCACTAGGACTCAACTTTAGTAATCCTTATTCTATAACTAGAAAGGAAACAATACTAAAAATAAAATGCTTGAAAGGAATTAGCATAAGTACTAAGCATGAATCAACAACTAAATTGGAATAAAATGAATGACAGAAATAGAGATCTCAACAAATAGATAGGAAGTTACTCTGTCTGCCTTGGTTGCAGGAACAAACACAGACCAGAGTTCCAATGGTTGCAGGAATAGACAGTTGCTAAGGCTGTAACTAATTACTAAACAGAAAGTAACTACTAAGTTGAATGGATGGAATTCTCACGAAATGGGCCCCCTTGAATGAGTTTTCCTTAAACTAACTTAGATGCAGCAAATCAAAATATCATTTCATTTCATTGAAAACATGACTACATCATATCGGCAACATGACTGTATTCCTTGAAACTGAAAATACAAGTACAATATGAGAACATCCAACCTTATGAAGAGGGAAATCTAACCATTATTTGTAGAAGTAAATCTTCTAACTAACCCTAACTAACTGGGCAGTCGACTCCATCAAACTAGGAGTATGCCATTTATTGAAAGCATGAAAAGAGGAAGGAAGTTATGCATGCACAAGACTTTAGTCAAACCAGTCTTGCCTTAATGAGGATCCAGCATAACAAAACCTCCTAAATCTATTCAACTAACATACATGATCATTTAAAGGTAAGTTTTAACTTCCACATGAGTTGGAAGTTTTCCCTCCATTGATCTCTTTAATTACCATCTTTTTGACTTCTTTAGCAACCGGCCAGCTGGCATGAACTTCTTTGCAAGCTTCATTTATATCTACATCTTAATGTGAACCCACATAATGACATTAGCATGCACAAAATAATTGTATATCCATAATCACCTTAGAATAAAATTCATTCAATAACATGTAAAATTAATATACATATATCACATAGCAGGTTAAATATCATCAAAAGTTGCAAGGGTACGTTCATGCCCAAAGTTCATAAATTTAGAGAAATAACATAGAGAGTGTCAAAAACTAGGTGCTAAAGTCCATAGTAACAACAAAAAATATATGATAAACCCTATCAAAATTGAGTCATTATTTGGACTTATCAATAGCTACTCATGGATACTTGGAGACTTAGGTGATTGTTGCAGTTCTCTTGTGATTAGAGACATTTTCTTGAGACAGTTACCCTTAAGAGGTTTCAGCAAGAAGACTAGGGGACTTTCACCTAGATATGGATGTGAGTTCATGTTGGACCAATAGAGGAGATTGTTCTTGGAGTGAGTCATGATGGCTTGGCTATCCTAGAGGAGCATTCTCATTCCCCACTCTTGGTCTACTCAGAAAGTTATTATTTGAGAGGTATTTTCCCATTATATCTTTCAAATGTGTTATGTTTTGTGCTTTGATTTCTCATGGGATTGAGTTGATTCATGGTGATTTAATAATGGATACTCATTTGAGAATGGTTTAGCATGAGTTTATATGCTTTATCTTTCATAGATATGGATCTTGAGCTATGGGTAGTTAGTTTTGGAGGATTCATTTTGAGGGATGTTATGGCATGGTTATCTCCTTGTGCATTTTAGTTTATGATATCATTCTTTGATGAGGATTTTTAGGAGATGGTTTATAGGCTGATTTCTAGTATTGGGGATGGTTACTATGATTTTGATCTTCTTGATTAGAGAGGCTTATATCCATGTTGGCATTATTACATTGATTCATATGTTATAGTTGATCTATGAGATTGAGTGTATGGATGTTGTTGAGGCTTTTCATTTGGGGTTGTTAGGAGATCATACTTGACACAATAGTACACTTTTGAGGTGTTGGTAGGAGGACATTATGGTTTACAGGTTTCTCTCTTCATGGTTCCTTCTTGGGTGTTCATGTTTTTGGGAGGATGGTGGCAACATGTTGTGAGTGATTATGCAGCTCTTTGGGTTGTATGTGTGGATCATTGATATTGTTCTTGGTACTTCATTCTTTCATTTACTTATCACACCTTGATATATATTTTTTATTGGTAGACTTGATATTCTTTGACATTACCTATGCAGTGGGAGTTCCTGGATATGTATGTTCTTCATTGATAGGTTTTATGCAGGGAGCTTGTAGTTATAGTTTACAGGTTGCATATGTTCTTGGCATGAGTTTTCTGATGTATTGATACCTTAGAGGTATGGATGGTTGAATTTAGTAGCATGTGTTGTGGATGCTATTTCCGATCATGTGGGTTTTTTAGTTGATAGCAACTTGGTTAGAACCTTTTTTATCACTTGGATTTGATGCTTGTGCTCGTCGATTGGTGCATATTCACCTTGGCATGTTCCTTTTCTTCCATAGGTGGAATGTTGGAGGATGAGAGGATTTCTTGCTTGAGATGGTGGTCACTTTTTTCTTATTGTAGGTATCTTGATGGAGCACGAGAGCATGTTGGAGATTCATATGGTTTCATGTATGGCTATGATGATGTGTTTCATGTATTGATCCCTTATGCAATGTATACAACAAGTGGGAGAATGTTGAGATATGGTGTTGTACACCATTTCATAAATTGATTTATCATAATTTTTTAATTAAATAATTATTTAGTTGTGATACACCTTGGTGGTGTGGATAATCACACTAGGTAATTATTTGGGGACCCACTTATGTTGTATTGTAACATTGTATTATTATTTATTGTGTGGGAGACATGTGATAATAATTTAATATTGGGGAAATATTAAATAATGTGATGTCTTAGTACCTAATATTAAATAAGGGGTTAATGGTTTTGTATTCACATGGTTTTGTGGTACATGGTTTTACCTTACCACTAGTTGTATTTTGTGTGAGATTGTGTCTATAAAAGCAAACATATGTGTAGTGGTTTAGGTTGGTTGAGCGGTTTGGCTATCTTTATTGAGTCTTCTTGAGAGTGCATTTGTGAAGCATGGCATGGGATGTATGGATTCATGCTTGGACACATGGGAATGCATTGGAGGGCTTGATGCTTCAAAGGTGTTCATTGTAACTCTTGTATTTACTTCATGGTTGATTAATATGATGGAGTATGGATGCTTTTGGAGGCAAGGTTTTTCCCTTTTGAGGGTTTTCCCAGGTTATATCTTGTGTCATCTTTGATGGGTATATTGTTTATTCTCTTGCATGTGGATTCTGAGCACTTATTTGCATTGTTATCTCTTTTGGGTTATGTGGAAATTGTCATATAATGGCTGCAAGTTTCCTTACAATGTTCACATAATAAATCGGCCTCTAAAATATGCTTGACTAAGTCTCAGTTCACTATGTGTTGCCTAAACTCTATGCCAACGTATTTCCTTTCCTTCCTATACGTGGCATATTGTAAATGCATCATTGGCTAATGAAATGTTCTCTTATCCATTTGTAGTCTTCTATAAGTTGACTTTTATTAAGCCAAACTCTCTTTTATGGTTGTGCTCTATACTTAGTATAAGCCAAACACTATCATGGGCTACGCCATTCTATGCACCCCATGCATTATCTTAAACATTATCATTTATAAAATACTATTAATATAAATATATATATATATATATATATATATATATAATATGTATATATGTCATATTGCATCTCCTTATATATAATATATATACATATTATTATTTTATTTTTTATTCTCAATACCTTGTATTCTATATTGTATAAATATTCTTGCAAATACATATCATATATGTATGTATGTATGTATTATCCAATACATGCACACATACATATATATACTGATATATTAACACTATCTCATATTTAACAATATTAGACACATATGTGTTTTCCTTCATCGATGAGTAGGTACACAAAGTGTGTACATGTATATATGTATGTATGTATGTATATTATAAACACGCAACCCATATTCTCTTGCATGTTATATAATCATATGCTTGAGTTATCGTTTAAACATATATACATACAAAGAAGGTCTCACTCATATCAAAGAGACTCAACCAAATTAAGAAAAATCAAGCATAGTAAAATAAGGAAGAACTCATAAGCTCTAAACACATAAACATCATCGAAGAATGCACTCAACAGTAATCAAGACCCTTACTAATGCAAACACATCATACTAGGATGACTTACCAGTTTCCCCCAAACTATGACTAGACTCAACCATTCTATTGTGAGTGTGTGTGTGAGCTTAGATAGGTATCATTAAGGGTTATCCGACCAATCACTTCTCCTGAGTGATACTTCCCCTCCACTTGGAGGATTGAACATGTCCCTGCAACCAACTCAATACATTTGCAATGGTAGTTAGACATTCATAATAAATCCTTATGCATCTTAAACTTTAGCATATTCATATAGCAATGTATGTTCTTCATCAATGTTAACATAACTACTATTTCTAAGCATTTATCAACACTTTCACATAATACCTATTTCAGTATTCCATGCATTTAGCAAACATATCAAAATCATGACTGCATTTACCATCCTATTTACCCGTGAAGGTAAAAGTAAATCAGTAACAAGATGTGGTGTAACAGGGAGAGAGGAAGATAAAGGTAAAGATTAAGATAGATCAAGAGAGGAAGAGGTAGAAAAGTAGATAGAGAGATAGATATAGACCTAGAGGGGGGGATAAAGATAGGGAGATAGGGAGATAGTGATGAAGAGATAGAAATATATAAATGAAGAAGAAGAGGGAGATAAAGATGAAGAGATAGAGATATATAAAGGAAGAGGGAGAGGGAGAGATGGAGAGAGATATAGATGGTGGGATATAGTGATAGAGAGATATAGAGAGATAGGAGAGGTAGACATAGATTGAGAGATAGATAAACAAATAGAGATGGAGAGAGGGGGATAGAAATAGGGGTGATAGAGGGAGTGAGAAAGAGGAAGATATAGATATATGGGAAGATAAAGAGAGAGGTATGGGAAGATAAAGGAGATGGGTAGATATAGAGAGATAGAGACAAGTAATAGAGAGAGGGGGAGAGAGATAGAGATAGAGATAGAGATAGAGATAGAGATAGAGATAGAGATAGAGATAGAGATAGAGATAGAGATAGAGATAGAGATAGAGATAGAGATAGAGAGGGAGAAACAAGGATTGTGTGTGAGAGAGAGAGATATATAGAGATAGGGATGGATAAATATGGAGTGTGTGTATGTGTGATGAGATAGATATAGAGGGAGAGATAGATATAAATAAGAGATGGAGGGAGCAAGAGGGAGAGCAATAGAGAGAGGAAGGAAAAGTAGAGAAATATATAAAGAGGGAGTGATAGTGAGAGATGGAGAGAGGGAGAGATATGGATAGAAAGAGGGAGATATAAAGAGATAGATATAGTGAGAAAGATAGAGGGGGAAGAGAGAGAGAGAGAGAGAGATGCAGGGAGAGGTAAGGAGTTAGAGATGGGGGGAGACATAGAGATTAAAATAGAGATAGAGATGGATATGAATATGGAGATAGATAAGATCTTTCAAATATTTTCTATACATATTTCCTAGTGAATGTGGCTTCTAGGGGGCACTGTGATATGCTCCAACATAGATATAAATGGAGAAATGATAGCTTCAAATAAACTGTGCATCCATTTGCATGGATTCAAACATGACCAAAATAAAAAAAAATTGAATGAAGAAGATAATCAGGATTCTTTATAAATAGGCTCAAGTTATGTTTGTAATAGGGAGAGAGGGAGAAAGAGGGAGAGGTAGGCATAGAAAGATGGAGATGTAGAGGAGGGAAGAGCGAGAGAGAGAGAGGGGGGATAAGGAGATAGAGATAGAGAGGAATATGGAGATGGAGAGGAACATTTATTTTAAAAGAAAAATAATCCTCGGAGCCCATTGTGTATTAAGTAACAAAAATAGATTGTTGAGCTTAGGGATTTATTGCATGATGAAGTGACACTCAATGATATTTGAAAGGACAATAAACCACATTTGTATGTAATCATGTTTTTTTGTTTTTTGTCATAAAGATACCCTTTGAAAAATTATCTCAACTCCACTTTTATATGATAGGGAGTTGGAGTTATCTTTTTGAGTGGGCCCAGTCTATCTTTTAGACCCCTAAATAATTTATGTCTATCTTTTAGAAAATTAGTTATATTTAAATAGTGAGAATAATGATTTGTTTTATATTATATCATTTATCAAAGTTTAATTTTTTTTTGTATGATTGATCTTTATTCAACTCTTGAATAATTTTGATCGGTTGGATCATTTACTTGTGATAGTTTAACCAAACGATAACTTCTAATTTAAATTTATGCTCCCTCATAAAATTATAATCTAACATACAAAAATAAAATAGAATAAATTATATTTATCTTATACCATTATTTTTCCTTTGATTAAGTATATCAATTGTTTTAATTTAGTTAAAATATTAATTTTAGAAAATAAAAAAAATTCAAAAATTAAATAATTAAAATCACACTACAAACTAAAGAGTTTTAGTAATTTTATCTCTTCATCACCCTAGTGAAGTCATCGTTTATATCTTGATCCTCTACGTGTTCTTGCAATTTCATGGATTTTTTTTTCTATATTAAAACTCATGCATTATTTTGATACATATATAGACAGATATATATCACTTTGTCAAACTCAATATTGTTTTCCCAAAGTGAACTTAGTTTATTAACTCCATAATAACATATCTAATTTGATTTAGTTTATTTAATCCATAATAACACTTTTTTAATATGAAAGATATAGTTAACTTGGACTATTTTTCTTACATCCAATTTTATGTTTACGTATATGTATGCATGAATGTGTGTTTAAGTATATGTATGTTTTTATATGTGTATGAGTATGACTGTATGTATCTATGTGCTTGTATGTAAACATATATTTATAATATATATACATGTACATATATACATATGCATATATATAGATAGATAGACAGATAGATACATAGATAGAAATAGTGAACTATGAATTCAATTTCAACTTTTAAGTAGTATTTTTGAAGGCCATGTCTTAAACAATTAAGAATTGCAATCACTCATAGTTGTAGATTAATTTTGAACATTTGTTATTTGAATAAAGCACGCACAAAACAACATAACATTCAAGTTACAGAATACAACATGAGAATAGGAGTGGTTGACAAATTTTGGGTAACTGTATTTAATTAGCTAAAATGAATAAAAATTTGAAAGAAAGGGATAAAAGAAAATACCTAAGTGGATGTTGTTGTGAATGCCTAACCATTCTATATTATGTAAATGATGTTACCAGTGTTGTCTAGATTCCTATATGGTGTAAATGGTGTTAATGTTGTACAATATTGTTACATAAATGTTTATCTCTTCTATACCCATTGACCTGTAGATATCTGGGGTTTTAAGTTATACTGTTTGGCCTGTGAATGCATATCTATTGTATACAATGTAATTTTTATGGCTAGTGTGTTGTAAGTGCATGGCCTGCAGGGTTTCCAATTATATTTATTTTTCTTATCAATGCCTATCTATTGTATATAATGTAAATGCACTACACACTGTATTGTAAGTGCACAAATGAGGTTTTCTTGTTGCAATGTAAATGCTTTTGGCAGTGTATTGTATTTGCATATACATATTCTTTAACTCTTGATCATCCACATGAACTATGTGTCCCTTCCCATTTACTCGTCTTACCACAAATCACTTAGGACATTCTTAGTTTCTACAAACAGACCTAAAGGCCTCATACTTGTGAATCATGCATTCATGTCAGATGAGTCAACCATCCCAAACAATGTGAGTATAATTGAAGATTTCAGCCCAAACAAGCAATCATCATAATGAAAGTACCTGTATAATTAACTATATTTATATGCAATTGCACTACACTGCCAACATGTACATCATATAGGTCACTTGGCCCAAAATAGCATTCAACCAAACCAATGAACATATCCATTTAACAACATATACATCATATAGGAATGTGCATAACATTGGAAACAACATTTACATAATATAGGACAAAATTGTATGATTGTTTGAGATTGTTGTAAGGAAGCTGAGGTAGTGGAACAACTTCCTACACTAATTTTGAGAGGAGGATCATGCAAAAAAATTATAGATCTTTAACAGTTGCAAAAACTTAAACATAAATAAACATAAATATCATGCATACCACTACACAATGATTTATGTGGGGAAAACCCTTTTGGAAGAAAAACCCCACACTTGAAAAGTCGCCCAATATATTATTCAAAATCACAAAGATTACAATATACTTGCAAAGCAAGCTTCTCACAAGAGTATCACCAACTAGAGATCCAGAGGCAACACAACTACTATCAAACTCTCAAAATACATCATAATACAGTCAGAATACAATGCCCTCATAAAATAGGGTTGCCTTCTAGGGCAAGTCAAGCTAATAAAACATTGGCCATCAAATCTAAGACCTAATGATGAATGGTCCAAATGAAACCCCCTCGTGCCCCCTGTCGTTGATGTATCAACAGTATATGTAATTGCAAGGTTGAGACACATTATCCCAACAGTTGTATTGTTTAAGTGACTTGATTTTTGGAGAGGCATTTGGTGTTCAACTATGTTGCAGTATACTTTTCAAATTGAATTGACTATATAGACCACATAGTTTAACACTATAAATGCTTTCGGGGAAATCAAGCCTCCCTAATGCATTACTCAATACAAAGCGGAGTTGAACATGTATCAGTGCCTAAGGCAACAAACACTCCAAAATATGCATGTAGGAAAAGGGTGAAAATGAGTGGGATGTGCGAGGTTTTGGAGCATTGAATGATCTAAGGCCTTGGAATTATGTGTCAATCAGGTGGAGTAAATGTGAAGGGATGTGTAGTGCATGTTGTTGGATGTGACGAACTAGACATTAAGGGTGGTGAAGTGTGTGGGTGCCACACGTTTGCCTAATCCACTACTAGGTCCCCGCCACGCATCATTTGAGTGGACCCGACCAATGATCAATCAATCCTACAAATGGGAAAGTCATGAACATGTTGGACCAATTGGAGCATAGCATGTGGTAGATTTAAACCAAGTGGCTAAATTTAAATTAAAAGGTTGTCAACAATTGAACATATTTACAACCAAAAAAATAGAAATAAAATGTGAACTTATATTTATAACATAATCTTGTAGTCCTCAATATAGACAATAAAACTATCCAAAAAAGGATGGACGTGTAGGATTGGTCCTTCTCAACCTCAAACATAATCTTGCAATCCCCAACGTACACAAAAAAAACAAGCCAAAAAAATATAGACTTGTAGGATTGGTCCTTCCCAACCTCAAACCTTATCTGGTAGTCTCTAATGTACATAACAAAACTAGCCAAAAAAGGATGGACTTGTAGGATTGGTCCCTCCCAAACTCAATCAAACTAGGCAGCAAAAATATTTGGAGCCATGTTCTCATCCTGTGTCATTGCATTTCGAGTTGTGGTTACATGATTTGGAGTTGGATTTGGAAATTGACAACTTACATGTGATGGGGTGAGCTGAACAATTCATACCAACAGAAAATTGAGGAATATGATGTTCTTCCCGACTGGATGTTTGACTTGAAATTTGATTGAAGCTTACATGTGATGGGCTAAGAGTTGAACAATTAGTACCAACAAAAAATAGAGGAATATTTATGTTCACTAATTCTCAAAATAAAGCATGATTCTCTGGTAACGAGTTCATAAGAGTGCTTAACCGTCTTTCTTAATACAATGCCCTATGTGTTGCATAGGCAACTGTTATTGCACCAAAAGATCGACCTACTAATGCCCGATACAACCACCAGATTTAACAAGATCCAAGATCCATAGGAGGCAGTTAAGCCATGTCACGAACCCAAGAGTCGCACTACATAGCACAAGGAGCCCAAGGGAGAAACTCTTGCAACAATTTTCCCCAGCGCAAGCGAGGAGTTCGAACCTATGACCTCGGCTCTGATACCAATCGTTGCACAGGTGACCATTGCTGCACCAAAAGATCGACCTATTAATGCCTGATACAACCGCCAAATTTATACAAGATCCAAGATCCACATCAGGTGGTTAATCCATGTCATGAACCCAAGTGTCGCACTGCACAACACAAGGAGACCAAGGGAAAAACTTTTGCAACACTATGGGCCACTTCAATCTCTCTTTCCTTTCTAACTTGTTCCTTTTGAACCTTCTCTTTCTCCCACTTCTGCTCTCTTTCCTTTTATTGTAACAATTTGAGCTACTCTCTTTCCTTACGCTAAATTTCCTTGTCAAGTTTTATTTGCTCCTTCAACTTCATTGCCATAATTTGTGTTGTCTTTCTCTCCTCATTATGTTGATTCTTTTTGGATTTGATTTCTTCTAGTTCTTTTTTCCTTTTCGCATGTTGTTTTAGAAGAGTCATGTAATCATCAGTTGTTAATAGTTGAGACTGTCGACTCAGCAGAATACCATTATCAGCAGAATTCTTCATTCTTTCATTGAAAGTGTGCATAGACAGCTTGAAAAATTTGTTGATTGTCAATACTAATTGGCATTTCATTGTTTCACTCACTTGAGATTCAATGTTCTCGTCTTCCTTGCCAATAGTTTGTGTTTCTTGGCTGAAATCTACATAGTATTGTACAATTTCAGGTATGGCAAATGTGGTTGGTGGAGATGGGAAGGAAAAAGTTTCATGCTCTTCTTGGCATCGTAAGTCAATACCCAGATTCATAGCTCCCTCCACCAACCAAAATGGTTGGCTAGGTTGCGAGAGAAGACTAAGACCGTCATTAAATTCCCCATAATGGTTGTCTGCCATGTTATGAAATTGTTAATCAAATGTCACTTCTGCAATTGAATGAGGACTACTTTGACTTGTATCTTGTATACCTTGATGTACTTGAGATATTATTGTACATTGCAATGTGTGTACCACTTCATTAGTTGAAACAACACCTGATAGGCTAAGATTTTTTTGCACTACAGAAGCATCCTCAGCTACATTGAATTGATGTGTCGCTTGGACGCATGTCTTCCACCAAGGCATTGGAATTGAGGGGTCATATCCCTACCTTTTTGAAACTTGTCATATTGGAGGTTGTCAACACTTTTTGCAACTTGCTACCTAGTTCTACCAATTTTTCCCTCCTGATTTTTATGTTTGGGTACCTAACCAACCATGTCGATCGTTCAAATTTGAAGCACGTTTTGAATGGAAAAACCACACTCACATCTAGTAGATTTAGTTTGTGTAATGTGTGTGCGGGCAGTGTAAGCAAATCAATGCTTAACATCCTTGGCTCCTAGATGGTTGTCACTACAACATGGCTACCATGGCCATCAAAAATGAGAAGGTGCATGTTAGTGGGTGACACGCCTCCTAGAACTAATTGTGCAAAGTGGTGCAACTAGTTCATGAAAAGTTCTTTTGTCATCCAAGCATGTGGTTGGGTTGTCATACAAGAACTTGGTTCACAACCTCCAATGTAATTTTTGAGTTACTTCTTTCCCTTGAACAAGTAGAACTCTAGTATGCTCTAACTAGTAGCATTAACACAATAGAGAATTGTAATTCATTCCAAGCTCTGGGGAATTATGTATGATATGCTCATGTTGCTTCTTTCCAACACCCTTATCGCACCATTTCTACCTACTTTTATACATGTTTCATCACAGATCCATATTCTATGAGGACCATACGGATTAGCATCATATGTCGTGAACAATGTATTGTAAAAAGTGGATACTACTACAGGTCTCAGGTTGACTACCCTATCCTTGTCGATGCCTCCAATTGTGTGCAATGTGAGTTTTAGATGGCGCCTCTTAAATCCAATCCATTAGGACTTACCAGGTAGCCCATCCTTGAAAGGGTTGGGTCTAGAAAATCTAGGCAACCTCTGTCTTGAGATTGATTGATAATTTCAAGGTCATACACAAATAGATGATAAGAACCTCTTCATCTTTTGTGAGGACAGTTGGAGGACCTTTCTTGGAAGTGGATGTAAGCCCACCTAACCACTTGGTTAGTGTTGTAGCTAAGATTTTCTATTTATTAGTCAAGCAACCCTTGTCGACATCCCATTGTCATCAACATCATGAAGAGCCCAAGTCATGCCCTCTATCGACCACTCATGTTCTTGTGTTAATGTTCTCAACCTTCTTGGAGGTGCACTATGTTAGTGTAGGTTTTTTAATATTTATTTTTCCTACACATTATTAAGCATACTTAGGTTATATGATACATGGTTTATGTGAGGACATGTGGCATAATCTATCGATTACATGTGTCACTCTCACCCACACTTGGGTGGTTGAGTCTCACACCCTCTTTTGGTCGTTTATGCCACCTCACAAAACCACTCTCTTGTCTCCTTCTGAGTAGGTTATGCCACCTATTTGGCATTTTCCAAGTAGACATAACTCCCACCTAATTTGGTTATTTGGGAGTTAGTACCCCTCTTGGAATTATATGTCCATATCATGCTATATATTCAGCACTCACCTCTCCCTCCTAACTAGTTGAGATGGGTTCATATCAACTCAATCAGTTCAAGGAAGTGTTGATGCATATTGTATCATTTTGAGTGTGAGAATAGCATCATTCTATTATTGCACCATATTCCAGCATTTCATCCTCTTGTTGCTCTCGTATAAAAGGTTAATCTTGGTTTTGTAGGTGATCCTGGATGCTTGATTTCGTCAACAACTCTTACACACTAACTTTCACAACTACCTTAGCAGGTTGAGGATTGTCATCTGCTTGTACAGGAGGTTCTTCATCAGAGGAGAATATAACCCCTCTTTTATGTGGAGGCAACCTTTTCGTGGATCTCTTCTTGCTTGGCCTAGTCCTCCTTCAACTTTTGTATGCCACTTGCTGACATTACGAAACATGAATCAAACAATAATCAAAATCGTTAATGAACATCGTTAAGCTCATAGTAATGCTTGAATAGATCATTTTTCTTTGATGTACATGTTCAAAGTTTATAATGTGAAAGTTGAGTACAGTTTATTTTTATTAGTCATGTTTATTTGCTTATTTACATGCAGTTAAAAACACATTCAATATGCAGTTACAATACAGTGAGTTCGACAATTACATCATACAAAACACAAGCATATATGGAATCAAATTGACATCGTATACAAGAAAGAATATAAATGAAAACCCAATAGGTTATGCACTTACAACAAACTGAATTACACAATCGCATCGTATACAACAGATAGGTATTGATAGGCATAAAAAATATAACTAAAAACACTTGATCTTATGCACTTACAACAAAGTAGTTGTAACAATTACATTATATACAACATATATGCATTGGCATTCATAAACAGTATAACTTGAACCCCATATATTCAATTACAGGTCAGTGTGAAGAACATTTACATCACATACAACATATTGGCATTCCCAGACATAAAAATATAACTAAAAGCCCAATAAATTATGCACTTACAGCAAATTGGATTACACAATCACATTGTATACAACATATAGACATTGCTAGACAAAAAATACAATTGAAAACATTAGATATTTTGCACTTACAATAGAGTGGGTATAACAATAACATCTTATACAATACAAATGCATTGGCTTTCTTAAACAATATAACTTGAAACCCTAGATATTCAGTTGCAGGTTAGTGTGTAGAACATTTAGATGCATGCAACAATTTGGCATTCCCAATTATAAAGAATATAATTGAAAACCTAATAGGTTATGCACTTACAACGGATTGGATTACACAATCACATCGTATACAACAGATAGGCATTGCTAGGCATACGAAATATAACTGAAAGCACTTGATCTTATGCACTTACAGTAGAGTGGATGTAACAATTACATCATATACAACAGATATACATTGACATTATAAACAATATAACTTGAAACCCCGAATATTCAATTATAGGTTAGTGTGAAGTGCATTTGCATTGTATACAACAAATTGGCATTCCCAAGCAAAGAATATAACTGAAAAAACCCAATAGGCTATGCACTTATAGCAGAATGGATTACACAATCACATCGTATACAACAGATAGACATTGCTAAGCATAAAAAATATAATTGAAAGCATTAGATTTTATGCACTTACAACAGAGTGGGTATAACAATAACATCCTATACAATATACATGCATTGGCATTCATAAACAATATAACTTGAAACCCCGAATATTCAGTCACAGGTCAGTGTGAAGAACATTTACATCACATACAACATATTGGCATTCTCAGGCATAAAGAATATAACTGAAAACCCAATAGGTTATGCACTTATAGTAGATTGGATTACACAATCACATTGTATACAATAGACAGGCATTGGTAGGCATAAAAAATATGATTGAAAGCACTAAATCTTATGCACTTACAGCAAAATGGTTGTAACAATTACATCTTATACAACAGATAGGCATCGATAGGAATGATAGATATAAATGAAAGCACTTGATCTTATGCACTTAGAGCAGATTGGGTGTAACGATTAAATCGTATACAACAAATATGCATTGACATTCATAAACAATATAACTTGAAACCCCAGATGTTCAATATGAAGATCATTTACATCACATACAACTTTGCATTCCTAAGCAGAAAAAAATATTACTAAAAAACCCAATAGGTTATGCACTTACACCAGACTAGATTACACAATCATATCTTATACAACAAATAAGCATTGATAAGCATAAAAAATATAATTGAAAGCACTTGATCATATGTACTTGAAGCAGATTTGGTGTAACAATTATATTGTATACAAAAGATATGCATTGGTATTCATAAACAATATAACTTGAAACCCTAGATATTCAGTTGCAGGTCAGTGTGAAGAACATTTACATTGCATACAAGAGATTGGCATTCCCAATCATAAAGAATATAAGTGAAAACCCAATAGGTTATGCAATTACAACAAACTGATAGGCATAAAAAATATAATTGAAAGCATTTGATCATATGCATTTACAGCAGATTGGGTGTAACAATTACATTGACACAACAGACATGCATTGACATTCATAAATAATATAACTTGAAACCTCAAATATTCAGTTACAAGTCAATGTGAAGAACATTTACATCGCATACAACAAATTGGCATTCCCAGTCATAAAAAATATATAAGTGAAAATCCAATAGGTTATGCACTTACAACAAGTTCGATTACACAGTCACATCGTATACAACAGATAGGCATTGATAGGCATAAAAAATATAATTGAAAGTACTAGATCTTATGCACTTACAGCAAAGTGGGTATAACAATTACATTCTATACAACAGATACACATTGACATTCATAAACAATATATTTGAAACCACAAATATTTAGTTACAGGTTAGTGTATAGAACATTTACATTGCATACAACAGATTGGCATTCTCAAGCATAAAGGATATAACTGATAACCCATATAACTAAAAACCCTATTAGTAAAGACTAGTATAATACCTAAAATTTTATGTTGTTTGTTAATGGTAGCCTAATGCTGCTACTTCAGCTTTTTCTACCATTGCCTCCAAAAATATGTAGTATTGAATATAAAAGTAAGAGATAACAAGAAATTCAAGAAAAATGTTTAACGTAAATCTTAATTGGTCTTGTTTTGGAGCTGGTCTTTTTCGCTGGCTGCTTGCTGTCTTTTCTGCAGCCTTGCTCTTTTTTGTTAAAGGGTTCCGGATCCCTTCAAAATCTATTTTTTCCTATATCAAAAACAAGAAATTGGCAAAGCTTGAATGGGTGTAATGTATATTTGAATTGGTAAATCTTTTTATATGTTTAATGCTTGTTTGGTATGGAGTCTTTAATTTTTGTCCTCTTCTTTTCAAATTTGAAATATGTTTGGGTGTCTTAAATTGCAAAGTTTTTATGAAATTTGCACAGATTGCAAAGTGGATTGTTTTGGTTGAATGAATTAATGGCATAGATTGTTTCATTTTTCTCCCAACATCTTTGGCGCCCTTACACAATTATATCGATGGTTGTAGTTGGGCATTGAGGAGAAGTCACCAATAGTTGGGCGGTTGACTTTGACTGATGGGACACATGTGAATCTTTTATGTTGCTTGACTATTGTGTTGCAAGAAAATAGGGATACGGTTACAGGTCTGATTTGATGTGGTGATGGGACATATGGGGTTCATTAGTGTTTCACGTGTCATCTACTCCTTCACAAAATTGATGGTTTCAATATGAAATAGGTGATATGTGGCCAAGAGTCTTAATTATACTAATTTTAAATTGTGGGTGTATGTTTTCATGCTACGACTCATAAAAGAGCAACTTGGATTATTTATGGGTTGTATCAGATGGTTTATGAATATTCCCTGACATGTATGACTGTGATGATGTATATCTTTTTGGGACAAATATAAACCATTTATAAAACATTTTTTATCTGTACACTCATTTATGTTTACTTTATAGATAAAAATTGTCTTACAAATGGTTACTAAGGTGCTCCATGGGCCCACTAAAGACAACTTTTGTCCCCACTATTGGACCCTACTCCACTATTGGGCCCTCTCCCCTACTGTTAAGTATTAAAATAGCTTGTGTGGTTTCAAGGAAATCTGATAATTAAAAAAAGGTAAATTCAAACCAAAGATTGTAAAATGGATTCCATTTTTCACCTTATTTTATGTTTCAGCTAGCATTAAATATCTTAGTATAACCTGTTAGTATAAGAATGTTCACTTGCAGTTGCACATTGCTCTAGGGTTTGTAACTAAAGCCATCTAAATACATGTGATTAAAATCTCTCGAAGAAGGAGAATCCATTTTATAATTAAAATCATAACACGAAAATATACACTACAATTGAGTGAATTTGCTAGAAATTTTTAGATTAGTTAGTGGTAGTCTTCGGACTTTACAGCTAGGATAATAAATATTAACAAACAGTTTTTACAATCCACATTTATGAAAATTGAATGCTATGGGATGAATCATCTCCTTAATGAAATCATCAATTCTCTCCTGTTTTCTGCGGACAGTCTACAGAAACCCCCTTAAGTAAATAATCATCTACATCAACAAACTTGGCAAACTGATATGGTTCTAAAAGCAAACAGATAGAAAATCTTACTTCTTCCTACTCCATATGGGAAAACTCCCAATTTACAAACAACTCCAATGAGAACTCCCAAAATTCGCAGTTTATACTGACTTACGATAATATCATCATAAAGAAATCTTACATGTAACACATTTCAGATATAAAACACCATAACGGTCAGGGGAAAATGAAGATCACCCGGAAGTTAGAACTATACTGGGAAGTTCTTGCAAATCCTGAAAGGGGAATTCTTTATTCAAAGTAAAATATGTATTCAGTAGGTGGTGCTTTACCCTTAAAAATTGGTTACTTGATCTGTTCTCAAAGAGCTGGGTAGAAAATCCTCCTGTTTTCTTACTTTGACCTGAAACAACAGCTTCAAAGTTATTAACAACACAACTGTGAAGCTCCACAGTGATGTTCTATTAATTATTGAATAGTAACGGAACTAGTATTTTCCATCAGGAGACAGGAATACTACTCTACTAGAATATAACAAGAAAAAATGAAATCAGAATATACGTGTATTTCTAAAAAAAAGCTGGGAACTGCATATATATAAAAAGCTATGGAATAAGGAAGATTTTTTATGCCATTTGCTAAATGGAAAACTATTTTGTTTACAACACTTGGCAGTTTTTCTTTTATTTGCAGAACAAAAAATGATTACTAGAAGCATCTCATCAGAAAATCACAATACAGCTTGTGTATATTTAACTAGGTTAGAAGCTGCATACTGTGCCGACCCTGCTATCATCAAGCTGTGCCTCAAGCAAACCAAACTTGTAGTTTATAAAAAGTGGCAGTGCCAGCAGATCAGTAATCGTACCATTAAAAAGGATCTTACAAATAAATTAATAATCCATTTCAGACATGTAACATTGCAATAGCTAGGAAAGATAAGGTTATTGAAGCTTTCAATGTTGACGTTCTTGCTATCAGATGCATAAAAGAGGAAATTAGAAAAAGAAACAAGCACAACAGCAGGTTTTGATAAGTGAAAATTTAGTTTTTTAAGTACATAGTGGCTTACCCTACACTTGATAGGAAATGCCAGGACAATTTAAGACAGGCAAGGTTCTAGTCTACTATCCCATACTATTCAGTATTCATCTTTGCTAGCCATGTAAACATTTTAAGTTCCAGTGTAACCATGATAGCAACACCAAAAATAGTGAACAATTCATCTCCGGATAATCAAAATTGCTCCTTTTCCTTTCGTTAACCTAAACAAATCTAAAATATGCATTTACTCCTGCAGGATGAATATTATGACTCTTTCCAATAATTCAAAACTGCCTCGAAGCACAAATGAGGTTTGTAACTATGCTTCTTTAGTCAAATTTTTTATGTTACACATTTTATGAGAAGCCTTATCACCTGTTCTCAGCTTTATCGGGCCAAAAAATTAAATATTTCATCCAATCATTGTAGTTCAAGATTGCAGTCAATCTTAGTGGTGAGACCCAAATTATGCAGTATGTTAAGCTTGTAAACTTAGTTTTTTGTTTATACCTTATCGTTCTCAGGATGACATTTGAGACCTGGAAACAAACATGATGGTGGCTTACAATTGTTCATATTTAAGCAATTGATTTGAGAATGAATGAATGGTAACATGCAAGACAAACACCACCATCAAAATCACACCACATTGGACTGTAATCCTACTTAAAACTCAACTACTTTAGGTTAAAAATAGCCCAACTATGATTCAATTTCAAAGAAAAATCTCGGACAACCTACCAAGGAGTTATTTGTGACAGTGCTAAACATGTAATGCAGGTTTATCCCGCTTTAATCCTATATGCAGCAAAGGATGGAATCAAATTTACAGGTTTAGTTCTAAAATTGGCTATGCACTTAAAATCAGGAGCCATGGGCTGAAGCATGGGCAATTCCATACATAAATGGACGTTGGCGGTGGACCCTTTTATTGGATTATTCACTCACACCCAATGGATAACAGACATGGGAAGATCACCATGAAGTAGATGATTTCCCTTGGTGTTTAAGAGGGGCAGCTCCCTTGTATGAAGTATTTTTTTTGTTTTATGTACTTTAAACCAAAAAATACAAAAGAGGCAGAAACATGCAAAACTATAACTAGAAAGAGATATCCTGAGAAATGACAAAAAGAAATAAGTAGAAACTCCTCCCCGAATGCAAACAGAAATACTTGATTAGTGAATGTGTAAAGGAAACAACAGAAATCATCATCAGGAAGTATGAAGTTCTCAACATTTCTAACAACATGCAGGGGATCCAAATCTCACTATTCAAATCCTAAAAATATAAAGTCTGTCCAGACATGAAGAAAAGAGAACCCTATTACATTCATTTTTCCATTTTTATTCCATTGCTCAAATATTTGGGTATCTTGTTAGGGTTAGAAAAGGCAGATATCTAACAATTAAATGCAGATTTAATTAATAAACAGATAAACTAAAACACACACAGAATAAATCATAACACAGAGAATTTAACGTGGTTCACCCAATCCGGGCTACATCCACCAAACTGCAGCCATCCAATACTTTTATTATCCAGTGCAAAACCTATTACAATCTTGCGAATAATCGCGTTGTTCATCATACTGTAATACCCATCCGAACCCCTTTTTAACAAGCTTAGAAGCTTCCAGATTTTGGGTTCTACAAAATCGAATTTTTTTCTTTTTGTTGATTTTTCCCTTTTTTGGTGATGACGCAAAAAAGTAGGAGAAAAATTTTTCTATACCATGGGCTATACAGTATAGCATGATCAGTCGCCACATACCAACATATCTACCTCTAATCCAAATTTAACCCCAACCAAGACAACTTACTTTTCAGTCAACACTTATTAGAATTAGTATTACATCAAAGATTTGCACCTTTGAATGTCAAATTATTCATAATGAATTAAATATGTGCAAATATTAAATTGACATCAGGCCTGTTATATCCACTTGAATTGGACACTTTACACTCATCCTTCATCGTATCTTTAACAACTGTTGCACATGTTTATAATAATTAATCCATAAAAGAATTGCATAGACTATTATTGTATGAGAGCTAGTTATAAGTTAACTATGGACCTATATGACATAAAGTACCTAGCCTTTTGACACATTAGACACACCCATGTACCTTCAACTACATTAACATGGTATTGAAACCACAAGACCTTTTTAACAACACAAGACCATGGACAAACATGCCACATGAACTAGAACATGAGACCAGAAAGTCTTAACCATTGGACAATAAAGTCCATGATCTTGTTGATAGAATTTTCAATGCAAAAATGGAATCATTGCATCACCAAATGTCTGATGTAGAAAAATTAAATATAAACCCAATTGTTTTGAAAATGTTCAATTCTGATGTGTTATCCACCTTTGGAAAAATGAAGGTGATAACAATACATCCATTTAATCAAAAGGTAAATGGAGAATCAACTTGGAAATCAAAAGGATTTCTTGAGTCAGTCAAACAATTCACAAGAAAAAAAAATCAAATAATCTGAAAAAGGCAAAACAAACTTGGAAAAACAAAACGATCAATAGTAAAATAGTAGTGTGGGCACACTGGGCAGACACTCCCAACTTGAGATCGACAATTATAATCACAAGCAAATTACAATACAAAATTTGATTGGAAAACTCCTTGTGTTTGTTAGGGAATGACTAATCGTTATTATCACAACACCTTTCAGAGAAACAAAATAATAGCAAGTAAATCAAAATGAGCACTAACTGATCTTAAATATTAGTCCTCAAGAAATCACTTGTGTTCAATTATGATAATCAAAATGCATATTGAGAAGAATATGAAAAATAGTAATACATAACACAATGAGAATCGTAAATTTAGTTCTTCAAGCCCATACAAATTATAGTTCCATCAAGTATGATCTTTGTTAAGTGTTGATTTCTGTTTTGTGTTAATTTCTTGATCCCTCAGCTGCTGTTTTCTTTCCAGCTGGCGTAGAAGTAGTAAGTCTTAAAGTTGGGCACTGGAACATACTATGTTTAGCAAATTAAACTACAATAAT
Source organism: Sequoia sempervirens (assembly GCA_007258455.2). Classification (NCBI taxonomy): domain Eukaryota; kingdom Viridiplantae; phylum Streptophyta; class Pinopsida; order Cupressales; family Cupressaceae; genus Sequoia; species Sequoia sempervirens. Next base: position 29,719 of record VDFB02058902.1, read on the forward strand.
TGGACACATTTATTTAGTGTTAGCTTTTTTCAATTTATGATTTTATATTTAGCATTAGATTTCCTAAATTTAGGCACAGGTGTCTGATCAACTCTTTGACATTTTTAAATTGTTTTATTTCTGTTTTTATTTAGTTTTTTAATTCTGGATGCAGGACCCCAGTTTTTTGTCCTATTTTTAGAGAGATGTAAAATGTGACCAGGCTCCAGCTTTAGTTAGCACTTTATTTCTGTTTTTGTGCACCCAAATCAGCAGGTCTACTTAACGACCATGAGCAATCACTTTTGTAACACATAAAATCCAGAATAAAAAGAATATTCAGACAGCAAATAATATGATTCTGATTTCATCTTATTTGTCGGTTTTTGTACTCGGCAAATTTGTTTTGCAAGGTAACATACTCAGAAGACAGCAGTTTTGACTGACATTTCAGTTTGCTGATTCATTTACTAAGTGCATAATCTCCTTACCATGGTCTGAATTTTAACACATTTATGATGTCTCTCATGTTGTCTGATCAGATGGACCCATCCTCATTGACCACAAAAACAAACATCAACAAGCTTACAAAAAGAATGATGGGAGAGATGCCCGTGCTCATAAACCTCCAGAAGTGGATGACAAAATGTCATGAACGAAGGGCAAAATGAAGTCCATGTTTCATCAAAGCTTCAAGACCATGGTCACACAATGGACACTGCATTAGCGATTTTGATCTCTTAATTTAACAGTCTTCTCATTTGGAGCTAGTATTCACTAGCAAAGGGTAATCATCATCTTTAACTCTCACATCATCGAATCCAAAAGACCCTACTCTAATAATTGAAGTCATAGTTCACACAACAGGACAATAACCTTCATGCAAAGCCTGTAATTCATCAGATACAAAGTATCTGACCCTTTGGTCTCAATGTTCCATAAGGTACAATCTTTGTAAGGGATTACAATGTCTGTCATGATGTCTGGTCAAATGGAACAATCCTCTTTGAGCACTGGAACAATCCTCTTTGAGCACAAAAAAAACATTCACAGGCTTGCAAAACAGTTGATGGGGGAACTGCTAGTGCTCATACATCTCTAAGAGTGGATGATAAAATGTCACAAACGAAGGGCAAAATGAAGTCTATCCTTCACCAAAGTTTCAAGATCATGGTCGATGGACACTGCTTTGGCAATTTCAATCTCTTCATTTTTACAGTCTTCTCTGAGACTAGTATTCACTACACACGGGAATTGTCATCTTTATCTTCCAAATCATCCAATCCATGAGGCCCTACAATCATTCATAATAGACCAAATATAACTTTCATGTAAAGCCCATAATCCGTCACATGATTGCGTCGACATTATTATTATTGATGCACTGGTCATCATCAAATGTGTCTCAGACATTAACTTTTGTTACTGCTGTTCTGGCACACTAGATTTATAAATAATTTTAGTTGAAACTTTTTTGCCAAAGACTTGAGGGTCTCCTAGACTCCAATCCATAATAGCACCCCTCAAACGATATACCATTGTGTATGAGTGCATCTTCATATATTATAGTCAGAGACATCATATAATTTTTAATTTATTCTCATTTCTGAAGACTTGTGCCAGAATGTTCATCCTTTTCACATTAAGAGCTTCGTATGGCATACAATCTCCTATAGCTTCATTTATTCTCTTTTTTGAACGCTTGAGCCAGAATGGCTTCCCTATTGTTCATTCCTTTCAGATTAATAGTTTCCTGATAACATACATTCCCTTCAAGCTTCAGCACCACCACAGGGAACTTCACAAGGGTTCGCAGCATAGTTACCAGGCTCAGAAAATTCCCCATTCGGAAGGTCAAAAAATTCAGAAATCCAGAATCTTCAAAAAGGTTCAGAATAATCCAATGCAGATAGAATAATAAAAAAACCTAAATAACATTAAATTTCATAACAATATATGAGCAGACCTCTGAAAATAATAAAATATATAGAGCAGCAGAAATGATAAAGAGAGTTTCAAACTTTAATAATATCAAAATGCAGAGTAATATCCATCAAAGTTTCAAGATTAGGTTTAGAATTGAAATTAACATTCAATTTTCAAATCTTAAAGCATCTACAACATCAAACCTGTGGCAGCATCAAAGTCTGTTCCAAAATTAAAATTAGAACTAGCATCTACATTTTCTCCTCTACTAATTTCATTAGCATCTCCTTCAAAGGATGGTTCTTCAATGCAAGGATTGTTAAAGCAATAGTAAATTGCTATAAACAAACATAAGATCTGAGAGTTTCTTGGCCCCTAGCCATTCTTCTTTTTAATGGATCTAATCATGTGTACTCCAATTTCATTCAAATGCAGAAGCCCAAGTACACTATCAATGGATTCACATGGAAAGCTTCTGTGACTCTGCAGTAGAAGCCCCACAAGTCTGCCACCATACATGGGGCTCAACCCTCTTGTCCATCTTTGCCTCCTTGAGACCAAACAATTTCTCTTGGTTCTTAAAACCAGTAAATTGTTCTCTCACCTTCTCATTTTCATCAACATCAACACATCTCTTGTCACCAAAAGGCCCTTTTTTACCTCCTCATCTCCATCATGACCTCAACTAACTTGAGATTTTGATAGCAAGACGTTGCACGTAAACTAATATAAGATGTCCCATCACTTGACTACAATGGCCCAAATTCATTGGACTTCTTCATCATTTTCTTAAGCATTTTGTGTCTCTTCCTTTGCTCTATCCATCCTTTTATACACAAAGCCCATGCTAGATTTCCCACAATCATCAATTCTAAACATTTTGGCAAGTGTCTCACACACTTTTAGGATCTTTTCAGCACCTCCACAAAATGCATTTCCCATGGTCATTGCTTCAACATCTTTTCCAATGCCTTCCATGAAAAGCTTATTAGAGTTCGTCCACTTTCCAAAATAATGAAATTAGAAGCAGATCTTGATTCAGCAGGGAAAAGAAGCCCATGCTTCGCAAAGTGTGATATAAGCTCAAAGTCAAATGGTTAAATATAAATTTGCAAATTTGCTTCAATTTTTGCACAGCTTTACTTACCCACTCCAATTTTCTATAGACCTCCTAATGAGAGATCCAACAAGTACTGCACATGGTGTCCAAAAAAGATAAGGAAATCTGGCTACAAGTAGTTCATCTGCTACTTTCTAATTTGCTGCATTATCTGTAATAACTTGGAGAAAATGTTTTTCTCCAATATCCAAATTGGCAATTTCAAGGCATGTGAAAATAAAATGAGTAGTCTTCACTTCCTTGTTTGTGTCAATAGACTTGTGACTATTACAACTTGATTACATTGAGTAAAAAATATTAATAAGGGGTCATCATCTAGTATTGGACCTCCTATCACTTACTACACTGCAACCTGATTTCTTCCAATTATTTTTCATTTCATCTAGCTCACTAGATATAGATTGCACCTCCTCTTCTGGGAAAGTGATTCTTAAGCATTCAAAAACTGGCATTGTGTAACCTTTCCCAAAACTGGCAATCCCATCTACCATAGCTTTCATGTGTGAACTTTGGATAACATTGAAAGAAGTGCCATCTGCTTAGAACCATTGAGAGACTAATTTGTCCACCTTATGTCCTTTCAGTTTACACAGAGACTTCGAGGAAGGTAAGAAGTTTGAGATGCTGATGCAGCACACTTCATCTCATATTTACTGTTTACAGTTTTACTTCTTATTAAACTAATGAAATTTACAATTTCCAGGTCACTTGCACTAAGGTATAGCTTCACATCTGGGCCTCCAATGCAATGGTGTCAAACTCATGTTATAGTTTCAATGATGTTTCTATTACAAAGGGTGCAAAATGTATTTCATGTCTAACCAACCACCTGTCATGTTTACTTATCCCTCACACTTGGATATGTGCAAATGTGTTTCAAAAGATCTTCTTAGATCTGCCAAAATAGACAACTGCATGCATGTATCTATAAACATTAAACAACTTTAAATATGTGTTTTAAAACTTTTTTAAATAAGTAAATTCTTAATTCTAAAATTTAGTTTATAACTTATAAATTATTAGATATTAAAAAATAAAAAAGCATCCCTGTTAATGGGTCCAGACAGGTTCACCTGAAGTCTCTCTAAAAAGCTCTTTCTAAACGGGCTTCTCCCCTGCTGGAATTTTCAAAATCAATTTTGACAGAGCAGCCAAGGCTTGGAGCTTCTAGGGTCAGGTGTGTTATTCAGGATTATTCCAGGTCTTTAAACAGAGTTGCATCTTAGAAATTAGTTGAGGGAACTAAAAATACAGCAGAAGCCCACTCCCTTGCCCTGGGTCTCCAAGTATCTACCCATGTGGGATTTAGAAAATTTGCATTAAAGGAGATTCAATAGTCATAATCAATGCCATTTGAAATCATTACTCGCCCAACTAGAAATTAGAAAATATCCTCAATTAGCATGGCCACTATTGGACACCTTTGAAAGTTATTCATTCAACCACTGTTATAGAGAAGCAAATAGGATAGCAGATTTCCTTGCTAGTTTCAGAGTTAATTCTCAAGAGATGTATATCATTGATAACATCGTAGATCATTGGGTGGGCCTTCCAAATATCTAGGAATTGAAATCCAAAATTAAACCATAAAGCACTAAATATTCTCAAGACAGGTTAATAAGTTGTGAGAAAATGACAATAGTGGGCCATGTGAATCCATTGTTCCCGTTTACTATTGACAAGAAATTCCACATGTGGCAGACCACATGACCATTAATTGTTGTTGGTGAGCAAATGGTTGATAAAGCAGCAAATGAATTCAATTCTGGGCCAAGTCTAACAAGAGGGATAGAAGGCATGGTTTGCAAAATCCATACGGAGCCCAAGTTCTTTCCATAAACAGACAATCGGGAGAAAGCATTTAATGCATCTATTTCAGACGCAAGATTGGAATCATCTTTATTATACAGAATGGATCAATAAAGCAATCCATTAGGGAGGTCCTTGATTCCAACTACTTGGAAGCTAAAGATCACAGCCAAGTCAATTCAGAAGTCGCCTCTTTGATCATTTCCAATCCCCTAACCTTCTTGACTGATAAGCTAGCAGTGCAAGCATTGGCTTTGAACTTTGTGAGGGCAGACTTCAGAAGTGGTTTGGACACAGCAATAGAATATTCAAACTTTGTTCCTGCTGTAGTTATGCCAATAGTGAAAGACAAGTTTTAAGGGTTAGTCTCTATGGTGTCATTTAGGGAGCTCGAGAGGAGGTTTAAATTCCTTCGTTGGCTAGGTTGAGAGACTCCACCCCATTGTCACAGAATACCAAGTGCAACGGGATGCTCTTGTGTTTGGTTTCAAGTACTTGCAGTACCCATTCAAAACCTCATTGCCACACCAGCATAAGGAAAAGGGAAGGACAGTTTCATCAAGCAGTTAAATTTTTTCTTCGAGCTGCTTGTATGGATTTGGAGAGGAATTTGGATAGAGGGTTGCCATGAGGGCCCTTGATTTAAGAGGGAATGAAGTAATGTCTAGTTTGGGCTGCAACACCTGATTCTGAACATTTTATTTTTAGTCCATAGACAGCAGATGGCGACCCTGTTTTACCTACAGAATCATCTTTTTTGCAAGGATCGCCCTAGTTAGTATGTTTAAGGGCAAACACAGTATAACTAGAAAGTTTGTGTTAGGGATAGTAGTGGTTCCTTGGGTTGTACATGTTATCTCCTAGATTTGCACCCTGCAGAATATAAACTCAACAATCCAGTGTAACATGGGAAGACCTCTAAAGCTGTGGGTCACTTATAAACAGAGGTCAACCTCCGGAGAAGGCCGGCTTCCTATGGTGGCAATATCACCTAACTACTGTTCTTTGAAAGAAAAGGGGACGAAGAGTGCATGAAAATTAAAAAATTTAAACCTATGGTGATACACCAAAATGACAAGAACAATGAGACACTCGAGTTACACTTGAGTACTGATGATGGATATAGTACTGCACAACAAGTTTCTGTAGATTATGCATAAGTATTTCACAAACAGGTTTGACATGCACACACTTTCAAGAAGGAAAAGCAGATTTTCACAAATTAAAAGCTCATGTGCAATTAAGTAAACATAGTTTGTAACCTACATAATACTACTTTTGCAAAGAAAGGCATGCTAACATGAGACAAAGCTATAAGGAAAAGAAAGGTTTCACGAAGTAGCTTGATCAATCACTAAAATACCAATATTTTTGCAAAAACCGTAGAACAAAATTAGACCTTAATAGTAGCAAAATTTAAATTTTATATATCATGCTCCAAAATGAGTTACAAAGTTCTCGATGCTTTATGAAGTTAAGTGACTTTGCAATCCTTTCTCAAAGTTGCTAATCGAGAAAGGACTGCAAAATCCGCAATTTCAACTCGAGCTGGAAGCATGATATAATTACTATTAATGATTCAAACTTGCCTTTTCATTCTTTGCCGAAGCTGTTGATGCGTTCCATTGTTGATCCCGAGCTTGCCCCAAATTAATTAACTTTCGCTTGGCTTTGTCTCGCTGTTTAAAAGGCTCAGTACCGACAGCAACCGGGTTACAGCGTGATTTGCCAATTGCGCATGGCTTTGTTGTCTGCTTTCCCTTCTTGTGTCGAAACTTTGTTTATTGATAACATGCATGATACGGCGCGACGTCGCGTGCTGTCATCATCAATACTCGGGGTGGCCCGGCTGGGGTGTCTCGACGTTGCTGTCATTTTGATTAATCTTTCACCAATTTAATGCGGTGCTAAACCAGAACATACGGTTGAGCAGACTCTTTCTTCGGGAGGTTGACCTCTGTTTATAAGTGACCCACAGCTTTAGAGGTCTTCCCATGTTACACTGGATTGTTGAGTTTATATTCTGTAGGGTGCAAATCCAAGAGATAACAGTACATAAGGACTGGAATGTAATGTTCTTATTACTGAAGTTAATAGAACTTAACACAAAGGGTAAGGAACTCATATCCCTCACTTTACCTATAAGAAAATAAAATATAATATTAATAAAAGATCATTCAACTTTAAAATACAAGAGGAAAAAAATGAATAGTTTCCATTCCAACTTCACAATGCTGAATGCACTTCTATTGCTCTCTATCCCATTCAAAAAGCTACTAGCAATACTCCTCTTCTAGCTTGGGATCACATTGGCAAAAATCTTTCAGCATGGTTGTGACTTCTAGGTTTTTCCTACTCATTTGAACAAATTTGAAGGATGCCCTAAGGATTTAGGGTCTAGTTTTTCTGCAATTTGTGTCTTCCTTCCAACCTCAAACTATTTTGGGCATGTACAAATTACGGAGGATCTTGATCTTGACACCATCTCTATGGGTGAAGACGGATTTTTTTCACTTTAGATTGAGAATACAGATTGTTTCCTCAAGGCACACTCAAAAGATCTATGCCACTTGGGATTGGAAAAGGCTATCTTGTCTGACAGGCAGTTTGCATCAATTCCAAGAAATAATGCTTCAACGGAGATGGGTTCTAATGATCCCCCTTCTTAACCTTTGACTTCACCATAGATGGGTTCCCCATCCACTTCTAGGGGTCATACAAAGTTAGTTAAAAACTTGAAATTTGGGTCACATGTTGTGGGGGAATATTATATGGATCATGCTTTGATTTGCAAGTTTCATAAATTGTGGCTTATAGCTTGGTTGACCTTAATAAGTGGACCTCAAGAACCAAGAAACACGAGGAAAATCTTCATTTGTCCTTGTGCCAAAGGTTTCTTCAAAGTTATTTGTTGTTCCATCAAGGGCAGCGATTTGTTGGTTCAAAGCGACCTATGACCTTGGAGGTAAGGCACCCTTATGTATATTCTTCAATTATCCAAAGCTCAAATTCTCTTCTACAGCAAAAGGAATTACATCCCTGAATGATGCAGGAGCATCCTAGGGTGTAAGAGCAATCTTGCATCACCCAAAAATATTTTCTTTTACTTATTTGTTTGTAAGTTTTCAATAATATTCCAGTCATCATCCAAGCACCACAGATCCTTCTGCAGTTCACTGCACTTGCATTTTCATCTTGTGGTTGGGAAAACATGATCTACTTGGAGTTGATAATATTCTATCCAAATTTCAGGAGATTTGGGGAGGCTTATTACTAGACTTAACAAGAATACACCCAGTTTCACTATTTGAGGTATGCCGCATCTTTTTGAGGCATGTAGCAACAAAGGAACACTCTTTTAGATTAACTGGACTCAAGGGACCTTATGGTATGAACCACATGGAGATTGCAGGATCCATCATCACTACATTTATTCTAGAAGATTCCACCTACACATTTGGTTTACATGTTACACTAGGCATCAAGCTTCACACCAACTTGCAATTGACTGAGATCATTCCTAAGGCTAGGAGCTGCTTCACAAATATCACTCATAGTACTTGAAAGCAATCAAGTTGGAGATTGGAGTTGTATGCCAAGTTTGACCATTGTATTGCAATATCATTTGAATTCTGTAATCAAACTGTTGAGGCCTAGCATGTTGTGAACCTATTGTGGCAAAGACTAATGATATAATTCTAATTGTTGATTTTTTACATATGAGGCCAGGTTGGTGTCATAAACATGTATTGGTTTTGTGTATTAATGTGCATAAAGTGTGTGTTTTGACAGTTTGAGTTAAGGCTGCATGGTTGGGCAGTCCTTGAAGCCCAATAATAATCCTAAGGCTGAATTATGCCTTTGTGATCTCCTAAAAATTGGATAGAACGTTATCAACTACAAATAGATCATGTGTTCCCAACTGCAAGATGAAATGTGCAATTGCAGTGAACTATGGTAGGATATGTGGTGCCTAGATGATGACTAGAATATAATTGAAAACCTATAAACAAACAAGTAAAATAAAATAAAAATGGGTGATACAGGATTGCCCTTATACCCTGGGATGCTCCTGCTTCACTAAACAAACAACTTGATGAAAAGATGCAGATTTGCAGCATCAACATATTGTTCTTGATATCTCATTGGTTCCTTCAACTAAGTTTCCCCAAATTGCTTTTGAGGACTCTCTTTCTCTGTTATAGAATCTATGGCAAATTCTCCAAAATCCCCTATTGGGAAGGATAAATCACCCTATCCTATTAAGAAGGGTCTGCCTTCTCCTCCTGGCAATATTCTTTCAGCTTCAAGTCAACAAGATGGAGATTCTTCAGAAATTTGTTCAAAAAATTGGACTATAGTTCGATAAAAGAAATCTTCCTTTAAAAAACTAGTGACCAATCCCAAATGATCCTTCAATCCAAACTAGGAAGGGTTAGCTGTTAGTTTTTAGTTTAGCTCTTTGGTATCAATGAAAGGAAATGCCCTAAATAGACTGATTGGATTTTAAGTTTCTTCGCACTGGTGAGTTGGTCTAGATCTTCAATGTATTATTTTTGGAAATTAATTTAAAGAATGAAGGACCCTCTTCCCTCATCTTACAAATCAAAAAAATAAAATAACATTCAAATATTCTTATTTTTTATATTTATAAATTAATTGAAATTGAAATTAAATAATATAAAAAATATATTAATAATAACCATTTAGTTTCAAGAAGAGGTTAAATATTTTCTTAGTTTTGAAATTATATTTTATAAATAGATAAACTTAACTAAAAATACATTATAAGATGAATTGAAAAATAGGTGAGGTTGATGTGGAGTGTTCTGGTGGGGAAGACGAAAAGTCACCCTCCATTGTTCTCTCCATGCTAGCTTTTTGCTACTTCTTGGTCGTCTCTATGTCTAAACCTTGGTGTTTGGTTTTGGTTTGGTTTTTGTTCAGTCTTTTAGCTTGGTTAGGTACTCTATTGTCTTGTCTCAATTATTTTGACTTTGGTTGATCTTTTTTTATATTGAATTCTTTGTTGTGTCAAGCGCCAGGGTTTTAGTTTATAGAATTTAATGCTCTAGCGTGTACAGCCATTTGAGTAGGTGGGGAATCACTTGAGTTTGTTTTCTGTAGGATGGTGGCTAAAGTCCATTTAATATGAAGGCATATCGAATAAAAATGGTAATAGCTCAAATTCTTTCACAGACACGGTGTTTGTACAGGATAATACTATCATTAGTGAAGGTGTAGAGTTTGTGTCATAGAATGGAGGGCCCATTCCGGCATCATCTAAAGATGAAAGCTTACAAGGTCAGAGCACTATTCTTACCTTGAAGCCAGATGCTGAAATGTGCGAGGTGATTGGAAAGGAAAAGGAAAGATTGAAATTTGTTGGCATTTTTTTTCTTTGCTTAAAGTTGGAAGTTTTCTTGCAAGGAAGCTTTTAGCTGATTGGTTTGCTTCAGTTTGGGGTAATAAGAATGGGTTGTTATTTGTTTGCTTAAAGAACAATAGCATGCAGAAGAAAATCTTGTCCAAGGCCTTTTGGAATGTGGGTAGGTCTTTATTCAAGGCTTTTGCTTGGGACCTATTGTTAATCCTAAAGATGTTATTCACAACTCCTCTCCTAATGGATTGAGGTATGTAACATACCTCCAAGTCCTTAGTTTCTGCTACATCATGTCTTAAAACCATTAGGTGAAGTTTTTAAATTATAAGACACTCAGTCGTCCCTCCCACACATGAATGTGAGGTTTTTGATATCTTTGAATCATAATGTTTCTTTACCAAATTATATATCAATCCCTCTACATGGATCTACAAAAATATATAAAATAGTGGGTTTGGGTGGTCTAAATGTATTGTTTTTCACAAGCAAGATGATCACTTGAGAATGGTGTGCCATGTGCTAAACAAGAATGGTGCCAATTGTTTGGAATAAAACTAAGATTAATTAAGTGAAATAAATTTAATTTTTTGTTGGTAACAATTGATGCTCAAGGTTTTAGGTTCAGTTCAATCCTATGTAAATCCAAGGGGTAAACTTGTGAAAGACACAATGATTGTAACATTGTTTGCTCAAGAGCTATAGGCAGTAAATTTAAGTGGAATGCAATGCAACTATCTCAACAAAGAATTTGTAAAGACTAAAATCATTCCCTAGTAATTATGTAGAAACTGCTACAGGAACTGTAGTTTTATTTCAATCAAACTAGAAATTAAAATTCTTAAAGAACAAACAGTATCACCAGAAATTACTTTATAACTAAATATGTTTTAACTATATTATTGCCAAAGAAATAGATAGTTTAAATGTATGTGAAATGATATAAATCACTATAATCACTCTTCATACAAACTACTATTATCACACTTCTCGTATTGAAACCAGTCCAGCAGTTTTACAAATAACAATCTCACATCAATCATATAGAATAAAACTATAGAAAAGAACATACAAAATAAAGAACAGACAATAATGTCACCAGTGCTTCATGAGAATGGGCCCTCTTGTTCCACAAGGTGACTGAAACAATTTACTATAAATTCTTCAAGATTCAACCGGACTGTTATATATTATTTTTTGGATAGAAAAAACACGTGCAGATCATCCATTCCTTCTTATGTGGAGGTTTATATAATTTTTATAGCTCATGGCTTACAACCGATCAATCAAAACTAAATGGGAATGATTTGGCCTACAGCCAATCCTCACCATAAAATATAGAACCAAAATATCATTGGTTACAACAAAATAATAAATAGAGTTGTTTTTGGCCTATGGCCATTCTAAATCATAAAAGTGCAAAACTAAGACTATATCGGTTATAACAAGAGTTATTATTCAACAAAGTATAACTTGAGCAAACTAATTAGCAGCTGAAATTAGATTTGTTGACAATGCATCCGCATTGCGTTCACGGCTATAGGAAGTCATATTCTCCATCCTGTTTGATCACACACAAACCAAGTAAATCAATACTTCCTAAATCAATTTTCCAAAGTCTATTTTATTCCCTTGAACATATTAAACACCTTCATTTTCAAATAAATTATTTGTGGCAAAAGATAAGAGGTAAAAGCTAAGTTGGTATATATATTGGATAGACAAGTTGAATTCTTATGGAAATGAAAGACTCAAACTTATGCAAAAGCACAAAAGTTTTTGACTCGTCACTAATAACCTTGTTTTCTCAAATAATAAACAATTTGAGAATGGTCAAGTTGGTGGTATGATGATTTTAGCAATGCCTAATGATATTGAGATGGTGCCTCCACAAATTCCAAAAGAAGATTTTGAGCATTATTTGATAATTCCTACTGCTTCCAGTATTCAACCTTGCAGATATATTGCCCCAATTGCCTCTAACCAGCCCTGTTTAAGTGGAGACCTAAATGATAATAATAAGAGGACATTAAGTGGATTTGAACCTCTTGAACCTGTTGTGAGTTATGTCAATAACAAGCATTCTTCTCAAGTTTATATGAAAGGTTTGGACTATGTTATTGGAAACGACTTGTTTTGCCCCTGGTATAGGACCAGATAGAAACGAGTTCAAGAGCAGGCTCAAGTTCATGCACGAGATGCACTAGGCATGGTCCTTCCACCCCAGGCTGTGGGTACGTCTAGGACATACCCATAGGGTACTCAAGGCAACAAGGTTGTGCATTGGCCATGCTTGAGCGTTCCCAGCTGTGCCCAGTTGCATCCAATTCTCAACCCACATGTTTTTAATATTTTTAATGTTTTGTAACTTCTAAAACAAATATTTTAAACCCTAATAAAACCCTAAAACGTGAATATGAAAACCTAAAAGTGACAAATAACATCCATTTTCGCAATTTCAAAAAAAAAAAGCAACAAATTATTATTCCATTTTGTCATTTGAAGCTAGCTGCTTTTTTCTAAAGGGGAAGGATTGCAAAGGTGTCAAACACATTTCATAGGAGCTACGAAATGTCTCCCTTTCTATGTACTGCCTCAATTACTTTCCATGAGCAGCAGATTGCTGCTTTCCTTCCAATTTCTTCCAACTGATTGTTATTTATCCTCTGTTATCCATTTCATAAATATTTAATATTGTTTTTCTGGTCTCTATAAGAAACAGTTCCGATTATGATTTTGCAGCAGTTTTCAGAATTTACTATTTAGTTTTTTAACAAGTTTTCAGATTTCATTTTTGTCAGGGTTTCAAGTTTTACAGCTTCAATTATATATTTTCTAATAGATAGAGTCATCAAATTTTTGTTCAGACTTCTCTAAGGTTTGCTACAGTAAAAACTGTTATAACTAGGTTTAAAGCATTTTCTCGACCTAATTAATGATCTAGCAATGGCTTCAATTGTAGACACACATCATAGCAATAATTTAATAACAGGAGCAATAAGAGGGCCCTTGTATGGTGTAATGTCCCCTTCTTAGACGTGATCGTTTCTGATGACCGTTGGCCTATTCCGGAGACCCGTAGGCTACGCGGATGGTGAAATTAGGGTTTCCTAATTTTGAGGAGGTTGTTGCTTGCAGTTTGGAATTCTGATTGCGGATTCTTTCTGGGTTTTCAGAGAGCTTCGCAGTGGTATGTTCAGTTTGGCATTCTGGGCAACTTCATGAATTTACTATTTTTAGTAAATTCTATTTTTAGCAGTGGACAGGTTGGGTTCAGTTCAGTTGGTCTTCTTCTTCAGTTGGTTCAACTAGCACTTCAGTTTTTGGCCTTGGGCGCATATTTCTTGGAGAGATAAGTATTTTCATTATAATATTATATTTTTAATATTATATCCCCCCCTTGCCTAGCAGTACAACTTTAAGTTGTTTTTAAAAGGGGACTTAAAGGGTCAAGGCGCCATGGTGAGAAATTATATTTTAAAAAGTCAAATATTGAGCTTAATGAAAAGGACGCCTACTTGAAGGATTGACTTTTATCTAAAAGTGAAATATTTCATTAAGTGAAAAAGGACGCCATCTTTTGGAGGGAAATGTTGAATTTGAAATTAGGGTTTTGGGCGCCCTTCTTGAAGCTTCTAGATGGTTCTCTCTTGTCTATATAATCAGGCCTCAGCTCTTCATTTGGTATCTTTTGTCTACTACACCGTTATGCTGCTGAATTATCTTCAGGCACTCGCTTCGAGGAAAGCACACCTCCTAGCATTGGCTCATCTTCTTGCTTGAAAGATAGCAACTAGTTGAGAGGTTAGCTTGTAGTTGGGTTGTTTTGCATTGTAGTTGAGTTTCTTTGCATTTGGTAGATGTTATTCAAGCATTTTGTCATGTTTCAGCGTTGCTGATGTTGCATAGCTGTAGGCAGTTTTCATTCATAAATCAAAAATACAAAAAGATATTGTTCTGGGTGTTCATCATATCTTCTTGTCTACTTGGGGCGACCCATCTTGCAAATTTGTAGATTTTTATTTGCTGTTTCTGATTTTATCTAGCAAGTTCGCCCCTTTAAGAGGGCCGTACCATTCTGTTTTAGTCTTGGGATCTGTGCAAAAAGTTTAAGGGTTGTTTGGTGAGGTTTTAAGATCTTATTTGGGGCGCCTTCATGCCTAGAGCAATCTGCATTTGACTCCTTGTCATTAGAGTGAGATTTGAGCGAGATATGAGCATTTGAGTGAGGGTTTGTTTGCAGATTTCACCATTTTATGTTGCAGGTCTGATATATCAGAATTAAGGAAGTTGTCCCATTGGTTGGGATTGAGCATTGAAAGATACATTTGGTCCTTGGAAGACATTCTACACAGTTGCGGAAATGAAGACTTGAAAACTCTAGATTTTTATGATCATTCTGACATATTGTAAGCTGTTAGTAGTACTATCAGCCACTCTTTCTTATCTTGCATTTAATCTATTGTATTTCCCACTGAATAAGTGGAAGAGGCTGGCTTGCCGCCTATTTACTTTCAGTTGAGTAGTTTAGGGACCCTCTGACCATATGCTCACCATCACTCGGCGCCATTCTTGGTTAGGGTTACATTATGTTCATCATGCATTGATCCTCTGACCATATGCTCGTCTGCACAGGTGCATTCTTGGTTAGAGTTCCCTTCAGTTTGCATTTGCATAGATCCTCTGACCAATGCTCACACCTTGCCCACATCGGGATCCTGGTGTACATTCTGGTTAGGGTTACTTTCCGCATCGTTTTGGTTTAGTGCTAACCTTAGCAGTGCGTGTTGAATAACAATCTCAACTGCAAAAACAAACAAAAAATTTGTCGGATCATTACAGTTGTCGAGCCATGGTCTACGCCAACAGCTCTGATGATTAGGTTGTCGGATAGTGACAATGGTTCACCCGAATACTTCACGGTGAGCGAGAAGACAGCAGTCTGACTTCGCCCGGTGCGAGCGAGATACTCTTTGAAGCTTTGAGAGCAGGGAAGAAGCGTGGATACGAGGTAAAAGCGATTGAAATATATTGACAATCTTAGGCAGGCCATGGATGAGAAGGATGCAAGGATGGAAAAGAAGTTTGATGGAATGATTGAGATGATGTCCCGGTTACTTGCTCGAATGGACCAGCAAACTACTCAGAACCATACTCCTAATCAAAACCATGCTACAGGAGAAAGCAGTGGAGTCAATGGGAACAATGGGAACAATGGGAACAATGGTAATGGAGGAAGTAGAACTATTGGACAGCATGATGCCATCTCTTGTGGATCAGCCTCTAGGCCGCTCTTTCCTACATTCACTCCGAGGGAAGAACAGCATGTTGAAGCTGCCATTCCTTTGGTAGACGATGCCAGGCAAGCCTACTTGGAGTATGCCACCTTACCTCCTGATCTTAGAGACCAATGGTCCTTTGATCAATTCTTCAACCAGAGAAATAGAAGAAATGGAGGAAGAGCTGATAACCAAGCTTATATGGCTCCTAGAACTG
>VDFB02058904.1:0-24193 GCA_007258455.2 Sequoia sempervirens
CACAGTTTTAGAAGATTGAATAATTTTGGGTGTTAAACCCAGGATATTATATGCAGTTTTTTTGTTCAAAACAAAAGGAAATGTACAAGCATTTCCAGTCAGTTGCAAATATGTCGTTGTGGAAACTATTTTCGAGTATCTCAAAAATGAAACACTTTGGAAGCTTATAATGATTACCAGATTTGAGACAGGAACAAATCCGAAAACTAAAACTGTTTTGTTAGTTTCTCAAAAAGCATTTTTAAAAGGAAGTTTGTGTAACAAACTCTAACTGGTTCAGTTAGATACATGTAACTGATCAGATTCAAATTTCATTTCTATAAATATAGCATTTGTAATCATTAGATACATGTGAGTGTGTGTGAAAAAGATATATGTATTCATCTGAGGATGAGAAGTTTGAAAGTTTTATCACAAACTTGTGTACATATATAAATGACATATACACATTTGTATATGTATATGAGATGTATTTACAGAATTAAAAAAGGATTAAACTCTCTGAGCAGTAGTTGCTGCCGATTGTAAAGGATTGGAAATCAATAAAGGATACAGGTTTATGGAGTGGTTTTTCTCCCTATGACGAAACCGTGAGGTTTTGGAGGGTTTTCCGCTCGGCACAAATTTGGTGTCTCTTCATTTTGTGACTTGTCATTACTTTATGTTCATGGTGAATGTTTACATTTTTCCAGCATAGTTTGAATATATTTAGTTATGGATTGTTAATTGCAAGAATTGTAATCAATTTTGAAATAAGTTAATAGTGTTCTGATTCACCCCCCCTCTCAGAACCTTGGTACTTCCAACAAGTGGTATCAAAGCGTAGGATTCCCTTTAGGAATTGATTCCGGGATATTGGAAGTTATGGCACAGTCTGAAGGAGCTTTCCTTAATAGGGCACCTTTATTTGATGGAAATGATTATGTTTTCTGGAAAGTTAAAATGGAAGCATTTATACATTCTCTAGATGTAAGGATGTGGGATGTAGTAACAACAAAATACACTGTTCCAGCGTCAGTCCCTACTGATGCTGATGAGAAACTAAAATTTGAGTTGGATAAGAAGGCTAGATATGCTCTTCTCTGTGGTCTTACTAGAGATGTCTTTGCCAAAGTCATTTATTGCAAATCTGCAAATGATATATGGGTAAAACTTGAAACTATCTATCAAGGAGATGACAAAGTTAAAGAGTCTAAATTGATTACTCTTAAAACTCAGTTTGACAATCTGAAAATGAGTGAGGATGAAACCATTGCTGCATATTTTTTAAGAGTTGAGGAAGTTGTGAATGCCAGGAAGGGTCTAGGTGAAGACATAGAAGAACATGATGTTGTTTCAAAGGTCATTAGGTCAGTACTACGTAAATTTGAAACAAAAATTTCTACATTAGAAGAAAAGAATTTTTTTTCAAAAATGACTTTACATCAACTTCAAGGAACTCTAACTGCATATGAAATGAGAATTAGCAATCAAGCTAGTTCTTCATCAAAAGAATCAGCCTTTAAGGCTGAAAAGAATGATGAGAGTGATTCAGATCTAACTGATGCTTTAGAAGCATTACTGGTTAAAAGAATGACAAAGAAATATAAAGGCAAACCTAAATGCTTCAGCTGTGGTCAATTAGGACACTTTGCTGCTAGATGCCCAAATATTGAACTTGACGATTGTGATGAGAAATCTGAGAAGTTTTCTAGAAAGAAGCCTTGGAATCAAAATAAAAGGTTTAAGGATTTCAAAAAGAAAAGTCTTCTTTCAAAAGAAGATCCAAATGAAGAATCCAGTGATGCAGATGAAGAAGGGGAAAAGTTGTTCATGGCTGAAATAATACATACTCCTAAATTTGAATCAAATGAGCTTGAATCCTCATCTGATTTAGAAATAGAAGTAGATCTTGAAGAAGAACTTCTAAAATCACTGCAAGAAATTAAAAGGTTAAAAAAATCAGTTGCAAATCATGAGACTGAAAATCAAAATCTTCAAGATGAGTTAATAAAAGCAAATTCAATTATAGAAAGTCAAAAACTCTTACTTGAAGAAAAGGATAAAAAACTGAATATCTTACAATGTTCATCTGAAGAATCTACTAGTCAGAAAATGAAGTTTTTTTTCAATGGATATTGTTTCAACTGTAATATTTTTGGGCACAAAGCAATCTTTTGTAAAAATAGCACTAGTCAAGGCAAAAGAAAAGTTATTAGATGCTTCAAATGTTTTTACTATGGTCACTATGCAAATCAGTGTAAATTAAATTTGAGACCTAAACAAATATGGAAACAAGTAAAGACAAATGGAAAGTCCTTAATCGTTGAAACAGTCTTATTTGCTCAGAAATCTGCAACATGGGTATTGGATAGTGGCTGTTCTCACCATATGACTGGATGCAAGAACAAATTCAAAACCTTAGAAAACTTTGATGGAGGATTTGTATGTTTTGGTGATAACTCAGGAGCTTATATAACAGGAAAAGGCTCAATAATATTAAACAATGATACACCAATACATGATGTATACTTTGTTGAAGGGTTGAAACATAACCTTTTAAGTGTCAGTCAGATCTGTGATAATGGATATTCTATCTCTTTTAATGCAAAAGAATGTTATATTAAAAATGGGAAAGATAGAGTCATTGCCAGTGGGTTAAGAACAAATGGTAATCTATATAATCTGATAGATTCAACTATTCAAGAAACTTCTTTGGTCAATACCTGCTTTATGAGTCAAGTGGAAGAAAATTGGCTATGGCACAAAAGACTGGGACATTTGAACTTTGATAATCTTGCTAGAATCAGCAAGAACAAAAAGGTCAGGGGACTACCGCAAATAACTAAACCTGCATCTATTTGTGAAGAGTGTATAAAAGGCAAACAAACAAGAGTTTCTTTTAAAACAAAAGAATATTTGTCAAATAGACCACTTGAACTAGTACATACTGATTTATGTGGTCCAACCAAAACAGCCTCATTAAATGATGAAAGATATTTCATGCTGTTCATAGATGATTATTCAAGAATGGTTTGGGTAACATTTCTGAAACATAAATCAGAAGCCTTTGAACGTTCCAAAATTTTCAGAAAGATGGTAGAAAGAGAAACTGATTTAAAACTGAAATGCTTAAGATCAGATAGGGGAGGAGAGTTCACTTCTCAAGAATTTATTGAGTATTGTGAAAAACGAGGTATAAAAAGACAATACTCTACTGCTAGGACACCACAACAAAATGGAGTTGTAGAGAGAAAAAATAGAACTGTCAAAGAAATGGCCAGGACCATGTTAAATGAAGCAAAGCTGCCTGACAAATTCTGGAAAGAAGCTGTTCATACAGCTGTCTATATTTTAAATAGAGCTCAAATCAGAATTAGGACAGCTTATACACCATATGAATTATGGTATGGGAAAACAACAAATGTTAAGAACTTTAAAATATTTGGTTGCAAATGTTTTATCAGAAAGAATGATGATTCTCTAGAAAACTTTAACTCAAGATCTGATGAAGGGATTTTTCTTGGGTACTCTACACATAGCAAAGCATATAAATGCTATAATAAAAGGCTGAACAAAATTGTAGAAGCTATAAATGTCATGTTTGATGAAACATCTGTATGCTGTAATGACAAAGAAGAATATGAAAGTTTATCTTTTCAAAAGTCAGAAAGTTTACATAATGAAAATTGTGAACATGATAAAGTTGAAACTGATGATGAAGATGAACTTGCAGGAAAAATAGAATCAGAAAATTGTTCCAATTCTAAAATAACTAGTGATGGATCAAAGTTAAAAACATCTTCTAGAATAATAGCTAAGAGACATCCTGAGTCTCAAGTTATTGGAGATATTGATAAAGGAATTTTAACTAGAAGGAAAGCCAAAATAGGAGAACAAGTAAATATTGCTGAACAATTTTGTTTGATAGCAGATTTTGAACCAAAGAATGTAACTGAAGCCCTATCAAATCCCAGTTGGCAAAATGCTATGCAGGATGAAATAAATCAGATAGAGAAAAACAAGACTTGGGAACTTGTTCCCAGGCCTAATGATAAAAATGTTATTGGTGGAAAATGGATATTCCGCAATAAACTGAATGAGGAAGGGGAAGTGATCAGGAATAAAGCCAGGTTTGTTTGCAAAGGATATGCACAACAAGAAGGAATTGATTTTGGTGAAACCTTTGCACCAGTTGCAAGGATGGAATCAATCAGAATCTTTCTTGCATATGCCACTCATAAAAATTTCACTATTTACCAAATGGATGTCAAAACTGCCTTCTTAAATGGGTACCTTGAGGAGGAAGTTTATATGGAACAGCCAGAAGGTTTCAATCTTCTGACAAGCCTGATTATGTTCTTCGTCTCAAAAAGGCCTTGTATGGTTTAAAACAAGCTCCTCGAGCTTGGTATTCCAGATTGGATAAACATCTAATTGCAAATGGATTCATTAAAGGAAATGTGGACAGCACATTGTATACAAAAATGGACAATGAAAATTTATTGGCTGTTGAAATATATGTAGATGATATTATTTTTGGTTCTACTAATGATCATTTAGCACAAACTTTTTCAGGAATCATGGAATCTGAATTTGAGATGTCTATGCTAGGACCTTTGACATTTTTCTTGGGAATTCAAGTCTCTCAGCTTGAACATGGTTTGTTTATCTCTCAGCTGAAATATGCTAAGGAAATGCTTAAAAGGTTTCAAATGGATACTTGTAATCCAGTTGGCACACCAATGGAAACTGGATGTAAGTTGATGAAAATTGATGAATCTCCTCTTGTTGATCAAAGGGAGTATCGGTCTATGATAGGGAGTCTTTTATATCTTACTGCTTCTAGACCAGATATAATGCACTCTGTATGTCAAGTTGCTAGATATCAAGCAGCTCCTCGTCAATCTCATCTCAATGCTGTTCACCGTATCTTTAAATACTTACAAGGTACTTTGGATTATGGTTTGTGGTATCCCAAAAATGATGATTTTACTCTGATTGGTTATACAGATGCTGATTGGGGTGGATGTAAAGATGATCACCGAAGTACTAGTGGTGCTGCATTTTTCTTAGGTGATCGGTTAGTTGCTTGGCACAGTAAAAAACAAGAATGTGTCACTATTTCTACTGCTGAATCTGAAATTATTGCTGCAACAACATGTTGTACTCAGTTACTTTGGATGTCTTATCAGCTTTCAGATTTGGGTATTCATGTTCAAAAACCTATGAAGATCCTTTGTGACAATACTAGTGCTATCCAGATTTCTAAAAACCCTGTTATGCATTCTAGAACTAAGCATGTTGCCATCAAATTGCAGTTTATTCGCGAACATGTGTCATCAAATGAGGTCACTCTCATTCATGTGCCTTCTAAACTACAAGTTGCTGATATTTTTACCAAAGCTCTACCTAGAGAATTGTTTGAACAATTAAGAAATCGATTGGGAGTTTTCTCTCAATCCATGCTGGAATAAGATTTTTTACTCTTCAATATTCTGTGTTAGGTTTCTGCTTCTTTCACAGAAAACATTTATGAAAAGCAGATGGTTAGATTTTTGATGCATAAATTTTGGGGGAGTAATCAATTTCTATCAAGATTTAACAAGAATTTTCAGAATTTTCTGGGGTCAGGTTTGGTTCACTGGTCAGGTTTGGTTCTTGCATTTCACAGATTGATCCACAGATTTGGTTTGGTCAGGTTTGGCTATTCGATTTCCGAGCAAATAAGACTGTTTCAACGATTAAGGACTTTTCATTTGTCTTTACTTGTTTCCATATTTGTTTAGGTCTCAAATTTAATTTACACTGATTTGCATAGTGACCATAGTAAAAACATTTGAAGCATCTAATAACTTTTCTTTTGCCTTGACTAGTGCTATTTTTACAAAAGATTGCTTTGTGCCCAAAAATATTACAGTTGAAACAATATCCATTGAAAAAAAACTTTGTTTTCTGACTAGTAGATTCTTCAGATGAACATTGCAAGATATTCACCTATCAAGATTTAACAAGAATTTTTAGAATTTTCAGGTCTGGTCAGGTTTGGTTCATCAGAATTTTCAGGTTTGGTTCTTGCATTTCACAGATTGATCCACAGATTTGGTTTGGTCAGGTTTGGCTCTTGCATTTGGATGCATTTGGATCACAGGTTTCAATTATAGGTTAATCACTGATTGGATTGGTTCATAGGTTAATCATGCATTTCACAGTTTGGAGAATTGATTTCTCAGATTGATTTATCAGCTTTTGGTTGATTCTGGTTAGTTGGTCTGATTCTTAGCATTTCGTGGTAAATCAGCATTGTATTTCTGTTCATTATCTTGTATATATGAAATGGTGAAAATTTTTGCATCAAAAATGGGGGAGATTGTTAACCATATCAAACATCCGTTCTGTTGGAAAAATGGTATATATGCACACGTGGCAATTGGTAAGAAAAGTCTATTTTGGCGTGGCACTTTTTGTGAAATATATGATGGCAATCGGTAAAAGCAGGAAAATTAAAATGGCACATCATAATGTTGTCTAACATGATTTCGGCAGCAGTGATTGTGACCGTAATCTGACAGTCTGAACATATTATTTATTATTCCCTATTTTTTCTCGCCAAGTGTTGACTTTGCATGGCGGACTCCAAATTGTGATTAAAAGAAGTTATGTTTGTGGGTATTGTTTTAGACCTTGCAAACGGATTTTTGGTTCATTTCTTCTCTGCGAATAACAAGATAATTTCGTTCTGCAAAACAGAAAAGTCATTTGATGGGTCAAGATAATTTCGTTCTGCAAAACAGAAAGGTCATTTGATGGGTATGGTTACATTAACAGGCAGGTTCATTGTTTGTATTTTGAAATGAAGTTACAGGTCTATATGAATTTAATTTTCACAGAAAGAGTAAAAGATTTTCTTACATATTTGATCTTTGCTCACATGTATGAGGATCTGGGGCAAATTAAAAAGGAGAAACTTCTCAGGATCGGGCAGAGTCTTGGGCATCACAGGTATGAGGTTTTGCATCTTTGATATCTTCTAAAGAGGGTTTCAAACCCGGAATATTTCTACACAGTTTTAGAAGATTGAATAAATTTTGGGTGTTGAACCCAGGATATTATATACAGTTTTTTGTTTGTTCAAAACAAAAGGAAATGTTCAAGCATTTCCAGTCAGTTGCAATGCAAAATGACGTTATGGAAACTATTTTCGAGTATCTCAAAAATGAAATAATTTGGAAGCTTATAATGATTACCAGTTTTTGACAGAAACAAATTCGTAAACTAAAACTGTTTTGTTAGTTTCTCGAAAAGCATTTTTAAAAGGAAGTTTGTGTAACAAACTCTAACTGGTTCAGTTAGATACATGTAACTGATCTGATTCGAAGTTCATTTCTATAAATATAGCACTTGTAATCTTTAGATATATATGAGTGTGTGTGAAAACATATTTATATGTATCTGAGGATAAGAGGCTTGAAAGTTTTTATCATAAACTTGTGTACATATATGAGTGACATATACACATTTGTATATGTATATGAGATGTATTAAAATCTCTGAGCAGTAGTTGCTGCCAATTGTAAAGGATTGGAAATCAATAAAGGATACAGGTTCATGGAGTGGTTTTTCTCCCTATGACAAAATCGTGAGGTTTTGGAGGGTTTTCCACTCAGCACAAATTGGGTGTCTCTTCATTTTGTGAGTTACCATTACTTTATGTTTATGGTGAATGTTTACATTTCTCCTGCATAGATTGAATATATTCAGTTATGAGTTGTTTATTGCAAGAATTGAAGAATTGTAATGAATTTTGAAATAAGGTAATAAGGTTCTGATTCACCCCCCCCTCTCAGAACCTTGGCACTTCCAACATCATGATGATTCAACCTCTGCTCTAATGTCAACCTTCTGATCAAACTTTGAATTTGGTGAAGGGGAATGGATGCAGAAGGGGTAATCGGTGTAACCCACGACCTGGTCATGAGAGTAGAAAGTAGAGCGGTCATAGTTGGTGAGCTTGGCTTGGAGAGCAAATCTGAGGGGCAGATCGGGATTCGAAATAAACAGCCTGCCGAAGGATATCATGTCTGCGCTGCCACTAGACACGGCTTCCATGGCAGTCTCTCTGTTGTATCCGCCGCTCCTCATAAGCCTTCCTCTGTACTCCTCCTTCACTATGTTCCACATTGCTGCAGCCGTGCTCTCGCACTCTGCCGCCTCATCTTTGAGCCCTTCTTTAGTGAATCGCGGCTCCGTCATGTGGAGGTAAGCGAGAGGATATGAATTGAGCAGGCCAATTAAGTGAGAGGTGAGAGAGAGGGGGTCGGAATCAGAAGCCCCCATGTGGTCAATAATGGGCGACACTCTTATGGCAGTGCGCTCGGCGCCTACCTCCCTCACCACTGCCTCAACGACCTCCATGACAAAGCGGCATCTGTTGTGGAGGGATCCGCCGTAGTCGTCCATCCTGTCGTTGATGCCGTTCTTGAGAAACTGGTCGATCAGGTAACCGTGCGCCGCGTGGATTTCCACGCCATCAAATCCCGCGCACATGGCGTTCCTCGCTGCCTTACCAAACTCTTCAACGACCGCAGCGATTTCAGGCGTGGAAAGCGCGCGCGGGGAAGAGTAAGTAGCCTTGGAGCCGCCTGGCATCAAGATGCTCCATTCCTCGGAAATTGCCTTCGCTGTGGACGATACGGGTGCTTCTCCATTGGGCTGATACACTGCATCAAATTTCCACACACCAGTTAAACTTAGACCGAATCCACACTGTACACAGAAAAATAAAAACAACACCGATAATTGATTAAATGTGAGACCTGTGTGCGATGCCCTGCCGACGTGCCAGAGCTGGCAGAAAATAACGCCACCCTTGGCATGAACGGCGTCCACCACCTCTTTCCACGCCTTAACTTGTTCCTCACTGAAAATACCGGGGGACTGTGGGAACCTGCAAGACGAGATCTCATCAATAATCCTACTTCAAGTAAAACACAATCATTAATATCTTTATTTTTCTTTGACGTACCCAATAGCTTGGGGTGAGACTCCATTTGCTTCTGAGATGAGAAGGCCTCCTTTGGTGGTTCTCTGAGAATAGAACTTCACGTGAGAGGGTTGAGGAATGTTGTTTATTGCGCGGCACCGAGTCACAGGAGCCAACACAACTCTGCACACATTAAAATAATAATCAACTTAGAGACTGCAGTCATCTTGAAGGAATTAAAAAGGACTACAGAAATTGGTAAACATGAAAATATATGTTACCTGTGTGAAAGGTTGAAGAGCGGTCCCATCTGAAAGGGTGACAGAAGGTGAGAAGCAGGTTGGGCTTGGTGAGAAAGACCTCCTTTCCCCATTTTCGAGAACTGTGGACCGACTGTATCAAAATGATGTCGCTTCTTTCTTCAACAATTTTACTAAGTACAGAATGTTCACTGGGCTTGTATTGCTAGGCAAACGGCTGAGCTTGGTAGGTTTGGCATTTGAAGCGTCTAATCGGATGTTATTTATGGGCATTTTTAGTCTCCGTTCACAAGCATTTACTGTTCCGTTCGCGTCGATGTAGCTTGACTGGATTTATATTTCAACGCGCATGTATTAAAATGTGTCCTTCCTCGTCCTCTCTTGTCAAATACTCTTTTCCACGTTCTGAGTTGTACATGCTTTTCACATTAACCAAAGTAAAAGCCGCACATGTATTGGCCTAGCAATGGAACTTCCATAACGGCGGCTGCTAGGCTATACTCCGAAAATGCGGAATAAATCTCTGCGTTTAGATAGCCGGTTTGGAATTGTCTATGCAGTGACAATTTGGACCTTTGACTCTATTTATTAATTAATTAAAAATAAAAAGTGAAGGCATTCTTTATTTTTAATTAATTAATAAATAGGGTCAAAGGTGCAAATTGTCACCTACATAGACATTGCCGTTAGGTTTTGGGTTGGCGACATACTTTTCTAATTTTGCATTTTCGTTAAAAGGATGTGACAGTTGAAGTTACGAAAATGCTATTTTGAAAAATACTTCCATATACTTTTGGATAATATAAATTTTACCCAATTCAGTTCCTTCAAATCTAACCCAAACACTTTCCATACTCTTCTAATATTTATGAAAAAACATTAATACAAATTTTCACTATATCCTTAATGCTAAGTGATATATTGTTTTTTTTTTTAATCTCTGACATTAAATGTTTTTATTATGGATTTATATACTAGCACTTGCACCTCAATAAGGTGTAATACTTATGCCGATAGGCTGAGCCCACATTATTTATGACTGTGAAAAGTAGTGGACGATGTGAAGAAAGCAGTGATCTCTCACCTATCCCTCTCTACCTCTCTTCTCCCTCCATATCCCCCTCCACTCCATTTCCTTCCTTCTCTCTCTCCTTATTTCCTCTCCTTCCCTCCTTCCCCCCCCTCTTCCTTCTCTTCTTTCCTATCCTATCCCTCTCTCCCCTCCCTCTCTTTCTATCCTTCCACTCTCTTTCCTCTCATCTATCTTTCTCTATCCTTCCTCTCTACTTCTTTCCTCCTGGCTCTTTCTTTTGTCATTCCCTCTCTGCTTCTTTGCCTTAATCTCTCTCCTCTTTTTCTATCTCACCTATCGTCTCTACCTCTCCTCCCTCCCTTCCCCCTTCTCTCTATATCCATATCCTCTCTCTACTTCTCCCTCTCTCCTTGTCCTCTCTGCCTCCCTCAGTCACTTTACCTCCTCTCTCTTTTTCTCTGCTCCTCCCCCCTCTCTCTCTACTTCTTTCACCTCTCTGATTCATTCTAAAAACAACTTGCTTCTATATAAATTGTAGTTTTTCATTTTTCTATTTGTTTATTGTTTGGATTTTATAACACATAACATTTTAGAAAAAAATAAAAAAATATTATATTATTTTATTTATTATATAAATTATTTCATTTTGTTTATATAAATTATTATTTATTTTAGTTATTATATAAATTATTTTATTTATTTTTATAGTATATAAGTTATTTTGTAGTTAAATAGTTATTTTATTTATTATATAAATTTTATTTTTATTATTTTATATAAATTATTTTATTTATTTTTATTATTTATTTATTTTTTTAGTATATATAAGTTATTTTGTAGTTAAATAATTATTTTATTTATTATATAACTTTTTTTTTTATTAAAAATTTATTATATTATTTCATAACATTATTTTGTGTTTATTATATAAATTATTATTTAAAATAATAGAGAAATCTTATAAAAAATCATGAAACAATTTATTGGTAAGAATGCAAATTCAATAAATAAATGCATTAGAAATTACAACACAATTAAAAATATTTATTAGAAAATTAAATAACAAAGATTGGTGTATTGAACTTGAGTTTGTCAAAGGTAAAAGAGAGCATTTTACATACTAGCTTATCTATCTTAATATATTAATCTATATATTATATGCCGAGAGATATCATTTTCGAGGTGTATTTTTTTTTACTTTTTTGCTTTTTTGAATTTAAAAAATACGCCTCGAAAATGATATCTTTCGGCGTATAATATATAGATTAATATATTAAGATAGATAAGCTAGTAGCATCTGCAACACATTATGTAAAATAATAATTTATCACATATTTTATTTTAAATAAAGAATTATAATACTCCACAAATCGTGATTCATATCATATTTATTCAAATGCACAAAGAGATGTGTACAATAGGAATTCATAATGAATGAGACAATTCATCTTTTATACCAAAAATCTAATATCAATATTAATAGAAGAATTCACTTGAAAAATATATACATCACATAAAAATGTTATGTTTCCAAAGATTTAGTCTTTCTTCCTTTGCTTTTCTTTTGGCGAGTTGCTTTCCTGTCTTCATTTTTTCATAATGATCATAAGTAAATGGTGGTGAGATTCTAATTCCATCCAAAGACTTAACATGTGATATAGCAACAAATGTTAATCCTGCCCTTTCTCTTGGTCCTATATCAATTGTTTCCTTGGAAAGAGTTAATCCTTGTGATTTGTGGATCGTTAGTGCCCAAGCCAATCGTAGGGGAAATTGACGTGTGCAGCCCCTTTGTATTGGTGAAATTGGAATTAAATTTGGAGATGCATCTTCAAAAGGAATTCCAAAGTAATTATCAAATTCAACCATAACATATGTAGGTGGATCTGGTGGGCCACATCCAGCTTTGTATATGATATTTTTTATGTATCCTAAAGCTCCATTCACAAGACCTGCTTCTATCCATAAATTAGATGTTAACATGACCCTTGCATCCTTTGAAACTAACAATTCAACATCTAATTCATCATTCTAACCTCCTGCTAGATTAGTGCTACCTTCTTTGGTTGCAATGCTACGGGCTACTAGTCTTCTTAATGAATGTAACTTTTTTTGTTATGGCTATGTACATTATCATTTGTTGCAAATAGATGTTCATATTATTATCAAACTCGTCCTTAATTGTTGGATGTAATGAAGCATCTGTTCTTGTCATGAGTAATTACCAATCATCTATAGTTCCATCTCTCTTCAAGCATTTGGTGGTTTAGAGGCCATTGATGTAGTGTGATTAATAATGTTTCCTTCATCTATCTCTAATATTGGACCCACAAATACATACTCATCTGCATTTGAATCAAACTCCATATAAATAGAATTCAGTTGGTCAAAAATATTTTGATCTGAATTGCATGTAAGTTCAGTAAGCGCATTTTCATCAATTTGAACATCTTTATAGAACCTATCATGTTCTATTTTATATTTAAGTGCTCTATATACCCTTTCTCTATTAACTGTAAAATTATAAGTTGTTCCATGCTTATCCTTTTTTTGAACAATAATGACTGGTAAATCTTTTATTCAATGTGGTAAAATTTTAGCTATTTCTCTCACTTCTTGTGGAAAACGTATGGTATGTCCTTTATATTTGTATTGCCCTCTAGTTGCATGTGTTACTTGAAGTGTTGGGTTGACATGTGCTATCAACATTTCCTCTATTTGTGTTAAATTTGCAAGTTCTGATGGTTGTGGACAAGGATCCATATTTTTTAATGCTGAAAATCGATGTTCATTCCTCTCTTGTCGATATCGATTGCAAATAGGGCCCTCAGGTACCCGTACAACCTTCATTGCAGGATAACTCTCTTCACAAATATAACACATACTTGGTGTAGAAAGTTTATCTAGTCCATGTCGAAATATCATTTGTATACTTTTCAAATCAATCTCAGTAGTTGTATTATTATTAATTACTTCTTGATCTCTTCTATTATCAACATTCATTACATTTTGAATTCTATCATTTGGTGTTTGTAGCACACAATCTATTGTAATAGAATTCACCCCTTCAAAACTAACCTCAACATTCCCATGAGATTGATGATGTCTTTTAATTGATTCATGATTGCACGCTTGTATTTGTTGTCTTTCTATCTCATTCAATTGATCAGAATGCATAGCTCTTTGAATTTGTGAACAACGTGTTATCATTTTATCTGCATGTTGTCTCATTTCTACTTCAATCTCTTCTGTTGTCATATCTACCCTATGTTTAAGGCTTCTTTCTCTATCAATTTGGTTTTGACGAATCCTTTCTTCTTTTCTTTGTACATCATTCATTTGTTCATGTCGTTGTCTCATATAGTTATGAGCATATTCTCTCCTTTGTTCTATTTGTTACTCTTCAGTTGTAAAACTCCTTGCTTCCTCTCTTTGTGCATTATCCATTTGTTCACGTCGTTGTCTCAGATAATTTTGAGCATATTCTCTTTTATGCTCTCTTCGTTGCTCTTCATTTTGAAAATTTGTCCTTGGACGACGAGGCATCTTGCAAATTTTAATAAAAAATAATAAATCTATAAAATTGTTAAGCATTTGTAAAGATACTTAATGGTTCATAGGTATATAAATAATTTTACCAACCAAATACAATATAAAAGGACATTGTTAAAAAAAGCATAATTACATATTGCCTTGGCTATTATTAGTTTTAAAGTAGTGATATCTGTTTATTTTCTACACATACCATTTCATAGTAATATTCACTTTTAATTGAAAAATATATTAACTTTTGAATCAAATGATAGTTGAACTCACAACCTTATGATTATAAACAAAACACACATGTTTATTTTGATTTTTTTATGATTACAATTTTGTTAATTAATAACTTTTTCAATAAAATTAGTAATAAATAAATTAATTAAAAAATATATTAATTTTTAAACCCACAATGAGAGTTGAACCCATAACCCTTCAATTACAAATCAAATCTATTAATCCATTGCACTATTTGCTTATTTTTGTATGTGATATAAATTGTATGTGTTAAATATCAACATTATCACATAATAGATATTTTATTAAAAAATTATTTACTTTCTTATAAAAAAATATTATAATGTAAGCATTAAAAACATTTTAAAAACATTTTAATGAAATTAACTTTTTTACCCTAAAAGAATAAAACTAAAAACAATTAATAATACATTTATATTTTATATTAAATTACTTTCTTATTTGTAATTGAAGAAGCATTATAATAGAATTACTTTTTTACCCTAAAAAGAATAAAACTAAAAAAATATTTACTTTATTTTATATTAAATTACTTTCTTATTTGTAATTGAAAAAGCATTATAATAGAATTACTTTTTTAACCTAAAAAGAATAAAACTAAAAAAATATTTACTTTCTTATAATAGATATTTTATTAAAAAATTATTTACTTACTTATAATAAAACAAATATTATAATGTAAGCATTAAAATGTTTATAATGAAATTACCTTTTAACCTAAAATAATTAATCATACATTTAAATTTTATATTAAATTACTTGCTTATTTTAATATAAATTACTTTCTTATTTATAATTTAAAAAACATCTAAAAAATAAATCTAAAAAAGTATTATAATGCATACAAATATTTTTAGACAAAATGCAAATAGAAATAACTTACTTTTTTTCACTCACGGTATTTATCTCCACCTCTGTATTCGCACTATTTGCCGGCAATAATCTCTTTTTAATTCCCACTATTTACTTCCTATTTATATTAGTTTGAAAAGTTATGACCGAAACATATAATATTTCATCTCTTTAGTTGTCGGCTTTTTTTTTATAAGTTAACATTTTTTTTTAACACGGTCACGCTCCACTTGTGCTATCACTGTAGGTTACGCCTCTCGGCGTAATTATAGAAAAATAAAATCACAATCTTGAATTAACTGATGAATGTTATTCCTTGTGATAGTTAACTAAAATTGATTTAATTATTATTGAAATGAAATATATGATTGTAGACACTAATATCTCACATATGCTCATCTCTATGCCACCATTCCCATCTTGACACCTACGAACATCCACACATTAACATATATCAAAATTGTATAATTAATTATGTTATTGGAGTTGGATTTTTTCATTTATTTGTGTGCAAATGCAAGAGTGGTTAGAATATCGGGGATGGGACATATAATTTCAAGATTTGCATCCCCAAGATGTCAATTGTTTCTAAACTCTAAGAAGACTACTTTAGCAGGCAGGTTATTACACTGCAGTTGAAAATTTTCTTTATTTTTCTGGTTATCCTCTATCTAGAATTAGATTGGGTTGCATAAGCCTGTTTTCTTTTTATATTTATATTGATTTCAGAGGTTTTAATATTTATTCAGGTGTTGTTGTTGAATGGCAAGGGAGGAGATCTGGGAGCTATGTCAGGCTCAACTTTGGTTCTGACAGAGAATTCACAAATTTTGATGATTTTGACCACGACCATGGTTGTACTAGTTGCCTATGTCTTTTTCTTTGTGTGGAAGAGGGGAGGATCCAGTGCGCAAAAACAACCGGTCACGCTGATGCCCAAAGTCGGATGCAGTATTTTTGCCATTTTCAATTCTTATTTCATTTGAGGCACAGTTAGATCAGTAAGGTCTCAGTTATTTCTTGGTCACGAGGATGAAACTCAAGAGGCATGCTATTCAAGGCAAGGAGAAATTGTAAGCTAAATGGCTAGAAATATCTCTGTGGCCTATCAAATAGGATAAGACAATTTATGCCTAGATATTCTGATCCAAAATACAACCATTGTAGCATCAAGAAGCAATCATTGTAGGTTGCGGGGAGGCGGTGCTCCAGACCCAACCTATAATAAATAATGATTTAGAAGGAATCTCCTTTACATAGGAATTATAGAATGAAAAAAACATGTGACAAATATAGGTTGTTGTGCGTGGAAGGGAGGATGTGGGTCACCCGCAAATAGGCCATTCCATACTTGGCATCATTTCATCCTTCCTCGATTAAAGAGTTGACGAGATGGATGGGCCAGCTAATGTCAGCAGAGAGAACTTTTAGCCAAAGAAATTTCTTGGGGTTCTCCCTGGTGTTAGACTAGGGGAAATGCCAGTGGGGTTCCCCCACATATAATAGCCTATCAACTAAATATTATATTGTTCCTCACTAACACTTCTAAGTATAAAAGTAACATTTTATTAAAAAATATAAAAAATTACATGGTTAGAAAGGTAAGAGAGAGTTTGGAGTTCGTGTGGTATTATTTTAACTCAACATTGAAAGATGTACAAACCTAATGGAATGCACACTCGAGATTTGGTCCATTTTTTACAATTTACAAAAAACATTCTTTTGGGTGTTGACATGCAAGTCCAACACTCTAGGTTCAATGCCCAAGGAAAATCCAACCCTAAGGGTTGGCAATACCCAAAATAGATAGAAACATGAGCGTGCTATAACATGCTCATGTTATAATGCACCTATATTATAACATGCTCATGTTTGTGTGAAGAAAAAATAAAACCAAGAGGGAGAGAGAGAGATATATTTCCCTCTATCCATATCTATCCCTCTTTATCTCTCCCCATCTCTATCTCTCTCCCTCTCTCTATTACTTGTCTCTATAACCCGCTCTCTCCTACCCTTTCCCCCTCTATCTCTCCTTTTCCCTCATTATCCACATCTCTCTACTTCCTTACTACATAGAGGGGTGGTTTAAGACATTTTTTGAGACAAATTTTGAGTAAATTGTCTTAATTTGAGAAAAAAAACTTGTGTATTGTCTTAAATATTGTTTTTAAGCGAGGGTCTCAAATTATTGTCTTAAAAAATTGTCTCTCTAAAGACAATATGAAACATAAGTATTTTTGTCTCTTTAGAGACAATATGAAAAAATGTACTAAAAAAATAAACAATTTATTTTAAATATTTTTTTAGTGTGGTTTTCAACATTCAATGTTTCCAAATTCTCGTCGTCCTCTTGTTTGCTGGAATTTTTATTTTTATTTTTCCAAAGTGGTGGAAAAATTATGACATAAATTATCAATGATTTTGAAGTTGGGAGCAATGAACAGTTGTCAAATACGCAAAGCATAATGTTCATAAAAAAACAAAGAAAATAATGCACCCTAATCTGAATTAAGAAAGTTAATGCCAATAATTATTTTTGTATTTATAATTTATAAAACTGTTTGTACAATCATGAGCAACACGTACATCATAACATGGTGCGAGAAAATGATTCCTTTCTAGGAAAGGGAAAATGTTAATATTTTCCTACCAACTAGACCGACCATCATGTATGTGGCAATTTGCCTCGTACACCATTAATTGATTTATTTGAATTGATCCATGATTTTATCTATCCAAGTCAATTCTTATAAAATATGAAAGATGGAGCAAGTTGAACGATTGTTATGACCAACAATATCCCTAGAATCCAATGGAATATACTCAACTACTGTCATAACTCTTTCGAGCATGGAAAGGTAGCTTGACAATGAGTTGTCTCAATTGTCTAGACTGGACAATTCTACTTTAGAGTGGGAACTTTCTTCCTTTTGTGTGCTTATGTCTGGTCCTCTCAAAGGCTGATAACCTTTCATTGTATTGATCCACTAAATCCTGCACTTTGTTATTGTTATCAACAGGAGTGCATCTTTTCTTTTGCATTCGAGTGCACTTTCTTTGCAATACTCTAGAGAAGGAAAAAAGTAAGAACTCAACTTTTGACAGTTTTATGATACAGTAGCAGATTACATATTATTGGTCTTTATGCAGTATTTTTCTTGCTATTTTCATTTAGAATTCATCAAGTTTTCCTCTTCACAATTTTATAAAGTGTCTTTATGAATGATCTTGATGAAATTATTGTGTTTTAGCTATCAAAACCTTTATTTTTTCTTGTTCATAATTGTACATCACATCACAGGTCTTAGGTTGTGTTATATTCATTTCATTCTTCAAGTTGTGAGAATTTATTTTCCTTCTGAAAAGACAAGTTATTTGGCCTTCCTTGGAAACATTTTTGTGATCATTTATGAACTATGTAAACAGTTTTCCTGAGAATAGTTGTGAGCCAGTCTGTAGGTTTTATCATCTTTCCATTTAGGTGCATCACCATAGTTTAGATTTCAGTTCATGCATTCATTTCATTTCCTTCTATCCCTTTCCATTTTAAAAACATGTTATTCATTAGAAAATCTTAAGGGAGCCAACCCATAATCCGGAGGTTGATTTCCATTTATGGCAACCCATAGGCATGGAAATCATCCCATGTTACACAGGAATGCAAACCATCTTTTCTTTCACATTCGGGTGCACTCTTGTTGATAACAATTATTGATGAACGATAGGATTTCTAAATCATCTTGAGCATAGCATAGTCTTTCAAGATTTTGATACGATTCTAGAGGGAGTTGAATTCTTCCTCTAAGATAACCAACATGGTGAAATAA
The DNA here is from genome assembly GCA_007258455.2 of Sequoia sempervirens. NCBI lineage: Eukaryota > Viridiplantae > Streptophyta > Pinopsida > Cupressales > Cupressaceae > Sequoia > Sequoia sempervirens. Next base: position 18,733 of record VDFB02058904.1, read on the forward strand.
ATTTTTTCCCTATAGGTAAACAATAAGTTACTCCATTCATCTACTTAAATGCAATATGTTTAAATTTGTGCCAGGAATTTTTAGACCAATGTCATATGATATTGGAACATTCTAAAACATGAACCAAACCTAGAAAGATCTTTTGTAGGTAAAAGAAAATTGAGACTCCATCCTCATTTTCAAGTTCAAGGTCACGTTTTGAATAAATTGTCTCTTCACTATAGTATGGAGTAAGAATACTGTCCAAAAATACCCAAATTAAGATAACATCAGTTAATATTGCCAGATCAATATGTTTTCACAAAGCATAGAGGTTGATCTAATGTGATGCATTCCAAAATTCAATTCTTATCCATGATTTGTATAACACTTTATGGAAAAAATATGATGGCATTATAGAGTTCAACCTTCAAAATAGAAGAGGTCAATGTAAGAGGACAAAACACTGCCCATTACATTCCCCTTTAGCTTTTACTTCATATGATCAAAACTAAATTAGAGTACTTTAATTGATGTAGCTTTCAATTGTCAAAATAAAATTCTAAAAGTTAAGAGGAGCTATTATTAACTTTGTGTTCAGAATATTTTACTTATAAATGATGTTAAAAGAGTGCTCTAAATGCAACCGACAAATAAAATTACTTATCAATGATGCTGCTTCTATTATTGTAATACAAAGTAATCTCACTCATCCATTTACTTGCATTAGAAGCTCTTTTACAGTTGATACATCACCATTCTTGATGGCCTCCCATAAACCCTGGTAAACAAAGAAAACAAAAGTTTCTAGAAACCAGTTATTTGATGATTATAGGATGTATACCTGTCTTTTTTGAAGCACAATCATATCTTTGAGCATTTAAATACATTTGGAAATAACACTACAAAAATATCTTGATAGTTGCATACAACATTGGATATTGTGACTATTTATTAACAAAATTCACCTCTCCACTGCTTTTATAATCTTTGGAATTCATGTCCATGGTTCCATTGGTCATTTTCCCACTACTAAAAAATACACTGTAAAAAAAAACTTCCAATAAGTATCTAGCCAGTTACAAGAATACATTGAGTGGTGAATGCAAAATTAAGACCTCAAACAGATCAAGAAATTGGAATCCACCAAAGCGATCCACAATTTCTCTTGCTTATAGTAGAAATGGACAAACCACAAATCTATATTACTGATGATCAAAACTAAATTAGAGCTACTCTAAATGATGTAACTTTCAATTGTCAAAATAAAATTCTAAAAGTTAAGAGGAGCTATTCTTAACTTCGTGTTCAAAATATTTTACTTATAAATGATGTTAAAAGAGTGCTCTAAATGCAACCAAAAATAAAATTACTTATCAATGATGATGCTTCTATTATTGCAATACAAAGTAATCCCACTCATCCATTTACTTGCATTAGAACCTTGTCCATGGCTGCACACATAGCCAAAAGATGTTCTAAAATGTAAGGTCGACAAACTAAATCAATTGTATCAGAAACACCATTCTCTGTAATGATGAAAGGAATATTCAAATGTCTATATCTCTCATTAAATTCAAGCACATCCTATACAAGCCATTTGGATAAGCAATTCACCCAAATTCGCTATATTCACCATTCTCCACTAGCTTCAAGCCTGGTGCTGAAATCACTTCCTAAAAAGCAATGAAAAGACATGGAAAAATTATGTGGATTTGTAGTCCCAAAAATATCAAACCTACATTTGATTATTTGATATTGTATCATATTATAGCTATAAGCAACTAAAATCTATCAAGGACATAGGAAAATCCCATGATAGCAATTAAAATTTGATACCAAGTAAATTAAGAATCCCAAAGTTCAATATGCTATTAAATAAAAGCTAAAAACATACAATTTGTTTCAGGGATCAGGAAAGACTTGGCCATAATAGTTTATACCAATAAAATAAAGCTTGTCACAAATGCTATCCACATATGGAAAGAGTCATTTTATTAGTCAAAACAACTACTAAAAGATCAAAAAGACCATAAGGTCACATGAATGAAGCATGATGTGCTATACAAAATTTTGCTCCCAATGATGTACTCTTTTTGTCAATATAAAAAAAAAAAATTACATTTATATTGAAGAAAATGGACAGTAAACCTTCTATATACACTAGGAAGAAAATCATAGAATAAGTACTTTGCAAGATGAAATGAAAAAATAATACTTTGGAGCCACTCTAGTCTTCCCTATGACCCACGTGTGTGTCTTTTCAAACTGCAAGTTTGTATATAGCAGTAGGAGAGAGATACCAAAACTCATGGATATGGTCAAAAGCTTTTGAATGTGCTAGTCATCCAGTGCATAACTTGACTAAAAAAACCCATAGGCATGACAACAGTGGCAACCTCAAACAAATCAGGGTGACCTCTAGGCTAGGCTCCAACACAGTAAGTCAGCATTGCAAACACATGTGGCTCATTAAATGTTATCCAGTAGTCAACTAAACCAACAAATTTTTCAATTGATAGCCTGCATTTAGAATTCATAATAATAACTTAACCAGTAAGTTAAGAAAATAGACTAACTCATTACCAGATTTAAAAGGTTTGCAAGATGAAATTCACCTTATGCATTAAACTAAATATAGTTTTAATCAATATTATTGATGATATCTCAAGATGAATCAAGCTACTCTCAAAGGAATGAAGAAAAATAGCTATATACTTAGTTCAAAAAAATAAGCAAGTGATTTCTATCATCAAAAATATTATATTAAGTTTTTCCTCCAACTCACATCAAAACTAATAAAAAAGCATACCATTTTGCAGTTACAAATACATCAAGGCTTGAGTAATTATATCTTTATTTTGAATATGCATATGCTGGTAGTTTGGATTGAGAAATCATCCTAGCAAGGCCCAATATTTCATCGTAAGCTATGGTTACTATAGTTTTAAAAGTGATCAAAGATTATAGAAATGTTAAGTGTCATGGGAACATTTTAAATAAATTTAGGGCCATAGGTGTTCAATGTATATGTATAGGGTACAAGAGCTTGTAGAAAAAAGAAATAAACAAAATTATATTAATGTCCACGAATACCAAAAATAGCTCAATGGGACTCAAAATCATTCTGGATCAACGCCAGCTAATCGGCCCGGGGTGGAATTAAAAATTAAAAATGCCGATCTAATACTCTTTCTTATATCCTACCAAGTCAACTGTTTACTCTCATTGTGAATGCAAGATGAGGATTAGATGCTCCAGTTCATGGAATGGCAAATGTTGATCAAAGCTCACAAACCATTATAGAAAAGGGAGGGGAGTGTTGTTCCCACCAACCCCATACTTATTAGTTAATGGAGCGCCACCCCTGTACCTCTTAATAATAGTAATAGTAAAGAAAATCCATCTTGTTCCCTATCTATATCTCTAGTGGAAGGTGGTTCAATTTAGGAATTACAGTCTACCAACTACATAATGGCAAGAAAGCCCTAACTCTATCTGGTGGTTAACTGTGCCCCTCCTTCTCGCCACTCACTATAATTATAATAATATAAAGAGGTGGTGGTTAGCCCCTACCATAGATAACTGGTGGTGGACTGCATAGAGATATAAGAACCAAAAAGTATGCAAGGGAAAGATGGATCAACAATTAAATAGTTCTTGGAAACAAACTACAGTTCTTGAATTAGCTTGTAGGAAATATTTAGGAATGCCACACCATTGGTTTCCCCTTCATTTACAAAATGAAGTGTGTCCTAGTAAAAGGCATTTGTGTCCTTGAATAAATCAAACTAAAGTAATCATGGGAGCATCAATCAAAGGCTATTATCATAAAAATGTATATGTGAGTGGGTCTAATTTCTTTTCTTCTTAGGAAGTAAATGGATTTCCAAATAACCTGAATCTAATTCACTCTTAAGTCACATTATTTAAAAGATGACCAAAATTTATCACAAATAATCAATAACGATTTACAAATGAGATTTATGTGCTTATATATGTTGCATTAAGGATTCAAAACACAATAGCTCATACTTATGATATGAAGTCAACGGGGAGAGATAACATCAATCTTGATTATAATGCTTCAAGAAGGGGATATGTCTGGTACAAGAAAAATTCCTGGTATATTGAGCATTCCAAATAATACAAATGATAATGTAGCTATAAATAAAATTTAATCAAAAAGAAAAAAAATCCCAATCAAAGGACATATCTATTCATAAACAATCATATGAATACTTAACTCTTGATCATTCTAATCAAGCATTGCTATCAAACTATTGTTGCCTTCTTGAAAGATGTTCTTACACACTCAATTTTATATAAGATACTAACCACCGTGAGCAGAATTTGATGAATCTCTCCTACCCCTCACAAATTGTTTTCAACGTTAATCATTTATAAAATGTCACCTGGAGAACAAAATTGTGATGAGAAAATATGAGTGGGAATAGGACAAGAAAGTATCTCATAGCAACAGATACAATTGTTGAATAAAAATTGCATTATGAACATAAAATGTAGGAATTAATCAAAGACTTGAAAAGAAATATAGTTTATCATACATAAATATTTCAACAACAAGTCAACTTGCTTTTGATTTTAAAACATGCATATTGTTTACTCTTTTCTTTCACCAATCTTACAGTTTTAAACTCTTGAGACTGCTAACAAAACCAATATACATGAATTCAACTGCTAGCTTCCAAGTGGTACATACCTTTACGTCCTTTATCAACGAGTCCTTGCATAGATCAACATAACATCACCTAGAGTACTCAATTTTCCATAAACAAGATATACGATTTGAGAGATTTAAAAGAAAATGATGGAAGCTGGACTAACTACTTGATGGAAGGCCTTTAAGAAAAATCAGATGAAATTTTTTACAAATACATAACTTGGGTAAAAGCACAAAACTGTGTCACACTTTATAAAGGAATCGACCAACATAAATTTTTTTTCTAAACTTCAACCACATAAAAGTGGTCTTTATGTTTTGAATTTCAAAATGATGTAAACTAATGAAAAGTAGAACTTTTGATGAAGTTTATTCCTATAATTTTTAATATTTAAAAAAAAATTGTTTACATTGCTTTTTTATCAATTTAAGAACAGATTTTGGAATGCTGAAAATTTTAGAAAAAAATGACTTCACAGGCCATCAAGGAATAAATTGAAAAAACCTTCATTTCTCTCTAATTGTTTTTTCCAAATAGGTAACTTTAATATCTTGTGCATGGAAAAGAAATCAAATTTTGATGTATATTTTTCTTATAGTAATGTTTTATAGTCAAACTTGTTAGAATTTGACAGTTTTCACAGGCCGTCAACTATTGTCTATTTTTTTAATCATTTTCAAAAAACAAATTATACCCTTTTAAATAGGACTCTCTCCTCTTGTTCCCCATATATATATATATATATTTTAAAATTAATATGTTTTACTTTTTTTTTAAATTTCTAATCAACCTCTTTT
>VDFB02058905.1:0-27584 GCA_007258455.2 Sequoia sempervirens
GTGGGGGCTAAATGCACCATAGAAAAATGGCCCCTTATCATTTCCATGGTCTTTTAGGCTTTCACTATGTTTTGTCTATTTTTCTTTGATTTATTGATGTGATATGGATTGAATATGCAAATTTAGGTCCTTAAAATTCAAATAATGATGTCTTGTGAAGGTGTTGTGAAGTGTTGTAAAACATTTATATACTTTTCTAGACTCTATTCATTGCAATTCACCTAAAAATCACCTTTTCATCAGTTATCAAGTCTTATTTTGAAGTGTTGTAAACTCTTGTAAAAATATTTCACACTTTTCTAGGAATAATTTCACTATTTACACCTTTCTTATAATTTATTTCACCCCTTTATGCTCTTATAAGGCTTAATTAAGTTTATTTTTGAATGTAAACCCAAAAAATAATATAGAATTTGACTTGATTCCTAACACCCACATTCAATCCTAAGTTGCGACCCATTCACCATGGTTGGTGAATGAGTCCCTCTTGGCTCCAAATTCAAAATATTTTAAATTTACTTTTAGGTTTTTATTCAAAATTACTTGATGTCGGCCTGTGATGAGGTATCATTGGGTTACTAAGGCACAACTGTGTATAAATAAGTGTTTTTCTCCTCATATTACATCTCCTACAATCTTCTAATTCACTCAAGCATTCAATTTACATTTGAGCACTTTGCATCTTATAATCAAGCATTAATCAAGCATTTTGGAGCATCCATTGACATATCTTTCGATTTTCTTCAACAAGGGTTTGGTAAGTTGATAGCATTTGCATTTTATTTGTTTATCATTATCCTTCATTTAACTATTTCATTAAGTGTTTGATTACCAAAATGGGATTTGACCAAGGAAAATCCCTATATCGTAACCCTTAACCATTTTTCCCCTTTTGCATGTGTGTTTGCAAACTTTTGTATGCGAATTTGATAAGCATTTAGGTGTGAAAAGTGGACAAGAAGTCGAAAAAGTGTTTCTAGTCAACTACATCCTATTTTAAGCTTAGAGAAGACATTTTTTTCCACTTTCTACAGATTTGACATCGGCAACCTGACAAAATAATCTCAAATCTATTGCTACAAAATTGTTCCCTGATTTCTCATAATTTTTGGAGAGGAATAATTTTCCACCACTAGTGAATGAGTTTCACCTTAAGGATGGAAATCTAGATTTTGTTAGATTTTGGATCCCGACACTCAAAAACTAGTTTCCGACAGTTTTCATCAAAAGGAGGACTAATTCGCCATCAGTGGTGAATGAGTCCCACTGGTGATTTTTTTTGTTTCAAATAGCATTCAGAAGATTCTAGATTCTCCAATCTCTACTTGGGTGCACTCTAATTCAGCCTCTTTCTATTTTATTTTGCATTTGTTCATTCATAGTTCATTGTTTGCAAACATCACTATATTTTCCAACATTGCATAAACCATAGGTTTAACATACATAATCATCTAATTAATTCATATAACTGCACTTAGATCATTCCATTTAGATCAAATAACATCATACATTACATAATTTGAGTGAACCTAGCTAGAATTTTGGCCCTACTTTCTCCTTTTAGGTGAAAAACGTTAGAAGTTCTAGATAGATCAAGGGTGCCAAAATTCTATGATTCAATTGTATGGGTCCCACCTAAGTTTCAAGGCCCTAATTTGGATTTCACATCAATCTAAGCATTTCTTGAAAAATGTGTCTTAAAGCCTAGCCTAATGGTACTATTATGTCACTTTTGGTGTATGAGTTTTATGTGGCTTAAACCTAAATTAAATTCAAAGTTTTGGTAGGATCGTATTCTCCTAGATCTGATGTGAGCTTGTAGTGTTGTAATTTTGATGAATTTGGCATAAACAAGTATAAATACAAGGTTATTTCACTCATTTTCACCTAATACTTTCATGAAAGCATTGCTAATAGAAAATTGGAGATCACAAGAGTTTACAAGAGTTTCAAGAGAATTCAAGAACATTCAAGACCTGATTATCAAGTGTTTTAGAGCATTATTCAAGTATCAAGCATCATGTTTGTTTTTGAGATAACATTTATGATGTAGGATTTCATGATTCAAGCTAGATTTAAGATCTACATCCATTAGACCCATGTCATTCATGTTTGCAACACTTTATTTGTAAGGTTTGGTGAGTTGCAACATATCATTTTGTTCATTCATCATTACTCCTTTCCATTTCATTTTATTTCATAGTTTGATTACTAAAATGGGGTTTGACCAAGGAAAACCACTTTCTACTAGAAAAACAACATTTTTATCTTGTTTTTAGTGTGTGATTTATAGATATCAGATGAAGACGTATTGAAGAGAAATATGATTAAAAGCCATCTACATAGTAGAATTCAACAATTTAGATCCAAAAATCAATTTGAAAAGATAGAGCAGAGATTGAAGAGCAGATTCAAACCTTGATCCTCTAAAAAATTCAAGCAAGACCAATACACAACTTTTGGCATATGATTCCTAGTCTAGTGATTTTTCTAGATTTCAATTGTTTCAAACTTATCTCTGCTAGATTTCTGTTTCTTCCTATAAACCCTAATCTAGGACTAAATTTCCTAGCTTGGTGTATAAGTCTCATTGTGCATTAAATTCATCCTTTTCAACATTTCAAATCTTCATTTAAGTTGCTATAGGTTTCCAGGTGCTCCTCTTTGCTTCTCTAGTCTTTTATTATGTTTTACATTCATTTCTAGGTCATTTAGTGAAGCTTTACACATCATTACATTTTGACATTTGTATTTTCACATTACTTGTCTTTCCAAGCCCTAGCTTGGTGGTGAACCCCTCTTTAGTCTCTAATCATACCCTAGGACACCGTATTGCAAGATCTATTTCCCCTTTACATCACTAGTTTGAGATCTCTAGGGTTTCCTTGAATGAAACAAGTGTGAAATAGGGGGAAACCTATATCCCTTGTGCTCCATCTCCTCGAAGGTGCATCACCCTATTTCCATTATTTCATTTTGGTGAACCTGTATTTAGAACATTCTATTTCTGATTTGGAGTGCATTATAATCTTAGATCTATCTTGCATTAACTTTGCATTAGGTTTTGTATTAGTTAATTAGAATTCTAGGGTTTCAAAATTTTGCATTAGTGAAAGTCCATATAGGTTGTATTTTTGCATCTTGTATCATTGAATTTCCTCTAAAATCTGCATTTGCACTTAGTTTAGACATCATAAAAAATAGAAAACATAAATTTTACTCAGAATTTTCTGAAATTTATGCAAAAACCCTAAACTATGACTCATATACCCTCTAGGGGATTTAGTCCCAGTATAGGTGCTTTTGTCTAATTTTTGGGTATTTTGTGCCAACTGTTATTCACTATTCAAACCCTTGAAAAACCATGATTGAGAATCATATGCCCCTCTGGTTGATTTAGTGTCATTTCATATTTTAGACTACATTTTCCAGCATTAAATTATATGTTTTAGTTTTTCTATTTGTTGTTGTTAGTTATCTATTTTAGTTTGTACAGTTTCGCTTACATTCTTTTCATTTCATCTTGCATAATTTTAGTTGAATCAGAATTAGAAAAAAGCATATATCTTGTGTTCATTGCATCTTTCATTTCATTGATTACCCATTGCATGAGCTTTACAACTTGGTTTCCTATTGCTAATACTATAGTGAGATGAATTTTGAGACTCATGTCATCCCACGATAGCACAATCATCCTAGATCTTGGGTTATCTAGCTTTTTCACTACTAGTGTTGACACTAGTTCACTAGGTATGGACCATACCCTTCCCAAATATTTTCCTTCAAGTAGTGTGAAAAATGTTGAGACAATTGTTTCTAGTATTCCACACAAAAACATAATTCAAATCCATGAAGACTTAGAAAATCTACAAAATACAGTAATTACTGAAAACATTTCAACCACTATTATCCCTACTATAGATAACATACACCGCATGATTGAAACTGAAGGTTGGCTGACACGCCCTTCAAGTTGTGGTGATTCTTCTCATTGTGTTCTCTCCATGGCTTGTTCCACTCCTTATCCCTCCACCATATTCACCATCTCAAATGCAAATAATGGGGTATCTTTAATCCAACTTTTTGCAAACAACCATTCCTCCAAATATAATTTTTGCTGCCATAAAACCAAAATAAGCATGTCAACCACTATGTCAAAATGTGATCTCCATCCTGGGATGTGCTTTAGAGGCACCAATACTACCAGGGTCTAGAGTTACAGATTGAAATATAAGGGAAAGGAGTCACTTCTTATGTTTGCGTGTGTGGTAGGGTGGCTCTTGGCTAAACTTTCCTGAATCCTTGAAAGGATGGCCTAGAATTTTTTTTATATTTACTGACAACTTCAGTTCATTTCATTCAGTAGACATTTGGGGCCTTATCAACTCATTTTCAGTGCAAACTTACATGTTCTCAACTGCCCGATGTGTTCATGTTGACTGAAATATTTTCCTTTAACATTTTATTTTTCTGCGTGTTGTTTTCATTTGAGGATGGCTAAGTGTTAGAGCGTTCATGCTCCATGTTGAAAGGATTTTTTCTTTTCACTCTCTTTGTATCATTCTTCCTATTCCATGAATATTTGGGGAATGATGATAGTTCTAAGCTCTCTAAAAACATTGTAGCAAGAAACATATTGACCTTGAATCCATGGATCCCTTGTGTTATTTTGGGATTCCATTTTGGGGGAAACCCCTTTTCATGATGTAGCTTCATTTGGAAACATATGACTTGGCATACGGATTTCCATGTTAGCTCGCAAGTCTTCTTTATTGTTAGCATTTATCATTTATTACTTTAAATTAATTGCTCACAACATGGTGTTTAGAAATTTCTTTAAAGTGGGGGCATACATTGGCATTATTCCTTTGCATCTCATGTTTCATTATGTAGTCTTCTTACTTCATGTGATGCATCCTTTTCTTTGTGGTGACATTATCTAGTATGTCCCTCAAGAGTGTGATCTCTCTTAGCATATTATATTCCTCTTAGTGGCTTGATATGACACACTGCATCCCCTAAGTTGTGAATCTTCTATTCTTTGATTAGTCATCTCTTGGATACATTAGGAATAATGTTCAATAAGTTAAAACCTTACATGAACTACGAAAAACTCTTTTTAATGTACCCTAAACTCTTTAGCAATATCTGTTATATGCCCACCTTGCATAACACACTTTTGCATAACACACTTTGCTTTCCTGTGGAGTGATCTTGTTTGTTCATGACTTTCAAGCATATGAAGCTTTTCTTGCCTCATGGAGCTCGAAGTTCATTGTTGTGTGTCACCTTATCAAAGTTATCAGGACGTATAGTTTTGGTATGGTTTGTACATATAGGAGCCAAACTTAGATTTGACTTTCCCATAGTTATTTGCTTGTCTATGTGAGCGCATACAAGCCACATGCATATGTGTCTCATTGGGGGCTCACCTAGTAGACCTCCTAAGGCTCCACTAGCCCTTGTGATCATGAATTTTATAGTAGATGTCTTTCCACTTACACAAAATTTGTGGACAAACAACCTAGATTTTATCCATAACATATGATTGAAATGGTCAAAACTTGATCACCTTTTTTTTACATTTTTTCTTTTGTCTTTGGCGGTGTATGCTTATCCTTTTTTAGCTCTCTTTATAATTTGTATTTTGTGCTTATATTTGGGTTTCATAAGATCTTAATCTTGGGGAACTTTAACGCCCACTCAATCATTGTCTTATCTTTACTAGAATTCTATTCTTTGAACCCCTCTCCCATTACTTTGGTGTGAGTTTGAAAGAAAATTCATCCTCTCACTAAGTGAGGGACCATCAATGATGGAAAGAAAATGTATCCTCTATATTTTCACATTTTCTTAGACCTTCTTTGCATTGATTAAGCTTAATATTACCTGCATAATCCTGAATGTTGTAATGTGTTTTAACACACATTCACATTAGGTCTTAATTTACTTAGCAACCTATTGAACTAATTATTTTGTATTTTAGGGTTTCATGAAGTGTACCTTTACACTTTCACACTAATCTAGGGTTTCATTAATATTATAGTCGAACTACATGCGACTCAAAAATATTATCCAAGATCTTATAGAGAGTGACACCATATCTATTGAGGTACCAGCCAGTAATTAGGATCATAGGATATACAAGACCCCTATTCCAAATCATAACAAAGGAAAAAACACTAGGAAAGATAAGGATTACACAAACGTGCAACATACCTATTCCAATGAGGTCGCTTCCTATGATATTGTCATTACCATCATCACCAGCAAAGGGCCTACTATAGAAGGTGGATTCACCATCCAAGGAGTTCCATTTCAATCTAGGACACACCCTACTCAGCCAACAACAAGCACTAGCAAGTACAATCTCTTAGATCAGCTTAAGAAGAACCCCACATAGATTTTTTGTCTTAGAACTATTGAGGCTATCTTCCACACATAGGGAAATATTAGAAGAAGCTCTTTCTACATCTTCCTTCCCCGAGGATATAGATATAGAGTAGTTTCAAGCTATGGTAGGTTATATCACTAATCATCTCCTCAACTTCTCGAAATGAGACCTACCATCGCAACCATATCATAATCATGCTTTACACCTTGAGTTCATTATTTATAAGAATAAGGTTAAAAGAGTCTTAGTATATGGAGGTTTTGGTTTGAAAATTTTCACCCTTGAGTTGATAAAAAATCTAGGCTATTCAGAGGATACTATTGGGAATACAAAGAGTACCACAATTATAGCATTTGATGATCAAGATCAGGTATCACAATGCATCATCACACTACCCATCCAAGTAGGACCCATCATCACAGAAACTACTTGTCAATTATTAGACCTTGATCTTCCTTACAACATCCTGCTTGGTCGACCCTAGATGCATGCTCTAAAGTTGTAGCTCCAACCTACCATCAGTGTGTAAATTTTTCTTTTGAGGGTAGAGAAGTTACCATCCATGGAAATCCTGAGACTTTTTACTATTTCAAGAATCTTGAGGCCAAGTTCTATAAGATCCACCAAATACCCAAGAATGATGAAGGGCCAACACCTTCTTCCTCATTTTTTGACCCATCATCCCTTCCTCAGAAAAAAAACTTGTGGTGCAGAACATACCTGACATCCAACTAGTGATCTGAGATGATGGTTTTGTAAAATGTAAGCTAACAAAGGATTATTTTATGTTGGGAGAGCTACCTCTACCCCCAAATCTCATGGGAAGTTGATACCTAGCAACAACATCCTTGAAACTATCAAGATGGTAGCTACTACCTTCACCAAATAGGGGCACCTAAACAAAGATGTCAATGAGGAGGATATATATAAACTGCTATATCAAAATGAATGACCCATCCCTATTTTTCCCATGGAAGATGACAACAAAGGCTTGTAGCTATGGACACAGAAAAATTAACCCTTCTACTTTTTCTTGTTTTGACCCTCCTTGTGCTTAATTTGCTTGATTTTACCTTGATTTAATGTTACAATGTGGCTCACACATTCACATTAGGTCTTGAATCTTTATGAATCATTAATACATTATGATGTCTCATAAAAGTGTTGTGAAGTGTTGTGAAGTGTTGTAACACATTTTCACACCTTTCTTGACTATTCTTATTATAATTCACCTACATAGCCCATTTTTATCACATACCAAGTCTTATTTTAAAGTGTTGTATAGTCTTGTAACAAAATTGAACACTTTTCTAGGCTTATCATCAAAAAATACACCTTTCTTATGCTTTATTTGGCCCCTTTATGCACTTATAGGCCTTAATTAAGTGTATTTTTTGAACCAACAATTTTTGTGTTATCTATGAACTTCTCTTGCACTCTTAGGTTTTTTCACCTAAAAGGAGAGAGATAGACCCAAAAGTTGTGGTGGTTCACTCAAAATAATGTATGAAAGATGAGATTATGACTAAATGCAATGATCTAGATGCAGAAAAAAGATAAAATTGGGTGATTATGAATGCAAAACTAATGAAATGTGAAGTTTTTGAAAACACTATGTGATATGCAAAAATGAATTAAAAACATGAAAAAATGCAAACAAAATTGGATGATACTGAATAGAATGCACTTGGAGATTAAATGTTGATGTTGGAAGGTTATGGAATCTCACAAAACTCACTACTGATGACCAGTGGGACTCATTCGCCACTGATGGCAAATCAGTCTTGCTTCTAGTAAACTTTGTCAGAACCAATTTCTAACAGTCAAGAACTGAATTTTGATGAAATAAAATTTTCTATCCTAAAGGTGGGACTCATTCACCACGAATAGAAAATCATTCCTCCTCCAAAATTCTACAAATTCAAAGATCAAGTTTGTGGGTCCAGATCTGCACTTGTCTTCTTGTCGGGTTGACGGAGACAAATCTGTAGAAAATAGGTTGAATGTTGTCTCCAAGCTTGAATTAGGGTTTGGCTGACTTGAATCACTTTGATGATTTTTTGATCACTTTAGAACACATATTTATTTGATAAATTTTCCTACAAAACCTACCAACACACATGCAAAGAGGGAAAAATGGTTAAGGGTTAGAGTATAGGGATTTTCCTTGGTCAAATCCCACTTTGGTAAGCAAACCCTTGATAAAGAAATGAAATGAAAACAAGAAAGGAATGATGAATAAAAAAACATGCAAGTTTCCTAAAATCACCAAAACCTTTTTGTTGAAGTCTAAATATATGTCAATGGCTGCTCCAAGATACTTGATATTTGCTTGATTGAATGATGCTTTAATACTTTAAGTGGATGAATGAGATTGAATGCTTGAATGAACTAGTGAATGAATGGGGTAAAAATGGATGGAAAAATAATTATTTATACACACTTATTCCCTAATTACCCAAGAATACAACATCACAGGCTGAAATAAGGGCTTAATGGATAAAAACCTGAAATAATTTTGAATTTATTTTGAATTTTGAGCCAAGAGGGACTCATTTGCCACCCATGGAAAATGGGTCCCACTCAAGGCTTACAAGTGGCTGTTAGGAATTAAGTTGTAATTAATGTTTTGTGTCAAGTTTGTATCCAAAACACACTTATTTAAGGCCTATAGGTGCATAAAGGGGCGAAATAAAGCATAAGAAAGGTGTAATTAGTGATGAAAAGCCTAGAAAAGCATGAAAGTTTGTTACAAGAATTTACAACACTTTAGAATAGGACTCGGTAAGGAATAAAAAGGTTATATTTAGAAGGGTATATTAGAGGAAGAGTCTTAGAAAGGGTAGAATGTGTTGCAACACTTCACAACACCTTCACAAGACATCATAAAGTCTTAATAATTTAAATATTCAAGACCTAATGTGAATGTTTAAGTCACGTTACAACATTAAATCTAAGAAAAATAGGCCAAGCATCATGGGAAAAAGACCCAAATGACCGTGAAAATGTCCAAAGATCCATTTTTCTACAATACATTTTTTAATATAAATCTTGACAAACATCATTTAAGATAACTTAATTCTCGACACACATTCACATGCCTTGAGTGGGACCCATTTTCCATTAGGGAAAAATGAGTCCCTCTTGGCACAAAAATAAAATAAATTTAAATTACTAGTGGGTTTTTATTTCTTGAATATTACAAAAGGTCAAACTTGTGATGACTACTTTTTAGAAAATAGGGCATAATTGTGTGTAAATATACTATTCATTTTAACCCCATTAACATAGTGTTCAAAATTCAATCATAAAGCATCAAATAATTTATATCGACAAATCAAACTTCAAGCATCTTGAACAGCATATCTTTGGACTCTTATAGGGGTTTAGTGAGTTTATTGCAGTGCATGTTATTTGTTCATCATTTTTTCTTTATTTTATTTCATTTTTAAGGGTTTGATTACCAAACCGGGGTTTGACCAAGAAAAGCCCCTATACTCTAACCCTTAACACTTTTTCTCTCTTTGCATGTGTGTTTTGAAAATCTTGTATGCAGATTTTTCAAAGACATGTGTCTTAAAAGTGTCATCAAATTTTTGAAGATCATTCAAAGTCCAAAAAAACCCTAATTGAAGCTTGGAGAACACTTTCCCATCTCGCGCCAATTTGAATCCAGCAACCTATCCATTAGAAAAGTGCAAAATCATACACATAGTTGAACATGGCTTTTTTTGAGAAATTGGTGGACTAATTCGCCATCTATGGTGAATGAGTCCATTATAAATTGGAAAAAGTTTTTTGAAATATTTTTTCTGTTGTCTCAAAACTTTGGTATTAGTTTTCACTAGAAAATATGACCTAATTAATATCATGGTGAGATGAAAGTACAATGAGCTTCAATAGTAAATGATGAGCTGAACCTTTCCATATGGCTTTCAACCTCAGTGCACCTCATTCAATTTCATTAAGTTATGTTATTTTTATTCATTTTTAGTTCTTTTTTATATAATTGTGTAGGATCATGATGGGCAAAATAACAGTGAATATGATGAATTTTTCTATTATTATGTGGTGAGCAACTTTTTTTTACCCAAAATTGATGAAACAAAAAAGGAGGTTTTAGAAAATTCTCATTCTACCTTCTGGAGTATTCTTACTTTTAATTTATGGTAATGTATTATTATTTCCTTTGAATGATGACTAAAGTCTTGATGATGATTGAGTTAGAAAAAAACATCCTATAACTTTCAAGCGGTATCACATTTTTGAATCAAAATATGTAATCACATTCAATCTTCATATATTATAGGATTCTAAAATTAAATTAAAATTTCTGTGAAGTTTTGATATTAGGTAAGGTGATCAAGCATATGATTTTTTATTTTTAAAAGTTGTAATAAAATAAATAATTAGTGTTGCCGGAAAAAAATTACAAAAGAATATGCATCACATTAGGACATGAGTCCTCTACTTATCTAAAATATTATAAGAAAATATTGTCATTTTATTGTGTTTAGGGTGGTTAGACAGACACCTACTTCTTATTTTTTCTCTGAAATTTAAGTATTGTTGCATTGAAATTTCAAATTTTCATAGTAGATTTTTTTTATTTTTAAATAAACCTAGTAGTTTAAATACTAAATTCAATTTGCTATAGATTCTATTGTTACATATTTTTGAAATAATATAGATAACTTATTCAAACTTTTACACCAAGTTGCCTAACTCTGAATTTTTTGAATTTTTCACCACTTAAGGGCTTGTTTTTTCCATGATGATCCTATACATACCCATATCATAGCGTGTTTTCAAAAAAATTGCATTTATTTAGTTTGCATACAAAATCAATCTATTTTATCAGTTCTTTGCATTTAGATCATCTCATCTAGGCATATATCATTCGTTTTACATTAATATTGAGTGTCAACATAGCCAATTTTTACCCTATCCCTTTCCTTTTAGGTGAAAGACCTTAGAAGTGAAAGAGAACATTAGGGTACCAAAACCCATGTTTACATTTTGCTGAACCCAACTTTTGAACACTTACTTTCTAATTTCAAGTGCATTTGCATCCTAGGTTTAACTTGCATCAACATTCCATTAGGTTTTGCATTGTTTAATTTGCATCCTAGGGTTTTAAAAATTAAATTAGTGAAAAGCTCATATAGCTTACATTTGTGCATTATATTTCATTGGAAGACAACAAAATTCTGCATTTTCATACCATAGTTTCATTTGAACATCTAAAAAATATCAAATTGCATTTAAAATTTCTAAAAAATCACAAAAAATCATCACTAGGACTAATTCGCCACATTGGGTGACTTAGTCCTCCTACACATTTTGCACTATAATTTTTGGCATTTTCTTAGCATTTTCTACATTTTTATTTTATGTTATTGCATTACAATTACAATTTGTAGAATTGTAGTTATTAGCATTTTATTGCTCTTAGTTTCATTGCATTTCAATTCACCACCATTTAGAAACCTTTGCATGAGTGTTTGGTGTCCTATTGCTAATACCTTAGCAAGAAGAAGCTCAAGACTCATGTTATCCTACAATAATACACTCATTGTGAATCTTGGATTGTCTAACGCTTGCACTCCTAGTATTGTAGCTCATACACTAGGTATGGACCCTACCTTTAGCAACTCTTTTCCTTCTAATAACATGCAAGTTGACACAAAAAATGATCACATCCCACAAGAAAAAATCATTAACATTCATGAGGACTTAGAACATCTGCAACATAACATGTGTCTTGAAAACATTTCAACCACTAAAATTCTTGTTATAGAGAGCATCCATCATCTGCTTGAATGTAACGAAGGATTAGACATTATGAAACAAATTGTTGAGATATACCATAAACATGTTCCTTGCACCTCTAGTACATCTCAACCAAAAAACACTATGGTTAGTCAAGCAGGACCTACCACTCCTCCAACTGTCACATTCATACCTACCTATACCACTCAAGTCACAACCACAATGTAACAGGTTATCAATGTGATACCTTCCTCGACTATTCTTGCTAGCATTCCTAATTCTTATGTTGTATCACATGTTCTATCCTCTTCCACCATACCATCCATAAGCACCCCATTCACTTTCCCTACCACTACATACACTCCATTACCACTTTCCCTTCCACCTCATACCACTTACATTGACCCTCTCATCACACAAATTTTCCAAACTATCTCCTCTCTGCAAACACAAATATCCACCACAAACCTAAACTAGAATGGACCAACTATTATGTTCATAGCAGCCCACTATCTCTAGAAATATTGTGAACAATGATTCCATAAGGAATATCAATGATGAGATTTGAGAAATATGGTGGGAAGGGAGATCCTTCTAATCATGTTAATGCTTACACTAAATTATGTAGTGACTTTGTCCTTGATGATAAAATATTAGCCAAACTATTTCCTTGGACTTTAAAAGACACTTCCTTAGAGTGGTTTTCATCCTTACCAAACAATTCAATTCGTTCATTACATGAACTAGTTGATGGATTTATAAATCATTTTCAAGTGCATATGACGCCAAAGAAGACCTTGGCTGATTTTATGAGATGCAAACAACATGAAGAAGAAAAGATAACTAATTTTATCACAAGATATCAATCACTTTACTCTCAGATTGATGTCAAGATTCTTGATCCACATCTTCAAAAGATGTTTATTGAAAACTTGTAAACTCATCTTCAAGATAAAATCACAATCCTACTAATCCTTTAGCTCCAACCTTTAAACCCAATTATAATTTCCATTAGCATAGACAAAATGAACATGACATGAAAAATTGTAAGTGTATTAAACACCTTGTGCAAGACCTCATTCATTCCATTCATCTATTTGTTTCAAATGTTAATGTTCAAGGAAATAAGTCTATTGCCCCACCCAATAAAAATTTGAAAACTTTTACCAATCCAATGCCCAAGCATAATGTGTCATTTTTCAAAGCTAGTATAATTCCAAACAATGATGTGATGAATGTTCATATAACTATTGAACATCTTGATCCTATTCCACATACCACTATTATTAATCCTATGAATGAAATGGTAGGTTCGATAGACATTATCCCTCATAACTGCCAACCTAATAAATCTATTGATATTACTTTTTCTTCTAAGGACATCCTTTTGAATCTTCTCGATGGTCCTCTTTACATAGCTAGCCATATTTATGATAATCCCACTAGTGTGATACTCATAGGTCCCACGTATGGAAAGAATGTGATCACTGAGGAATTTTTGGTATTACTGATCTTTACCAAGATGATTATGAAAAACCAAAAGCATGGATCAAAACACACAATGGTTTTATTTTCCCTACGATAGGATCAATTTTCCTTCCATTATAGATAGGACCTAAAATAGTGGATGTTACATTCTCCATCATCCCATAGTCAGATTAGTTTCGTTTGTGGCTAAGCCATCCATGGCTTCACTTAATGAAAGTTGTCCCTTCAGTCATACACAAATGTTTAAAGTTTCCACTTGACAATGACATATTCACTATTCACCATAGTGGCTTTAACCCTTTGTCTTCTAAAGGAAACTTCTCCTTAGAATCCTTTTGGCATGATCCCATGGAACCCATAACTCCTTGCAAAGACTTATTTTTCATTTTTTTTTATCAAAAATTCAAATCCCAACGAATAGTAGAATTGTTTCTTCGCAACATATCCCAATCCACTTCTAACACTCCCATCCTAGATGAGAAAATGGTTCAACCTGTACCTGAACTAGAAAATCAAGATCAACCAACAATAAACACTTCACCTTCATCATCCAAATTCTGAAGAGATAATGAAACCAACCCTATCATGCCCCCTCGAATAAAACAAGTTTATAAAGTAAAAGAGAAAGTGATTGGCCCACCTCATATGGTGCCTTTTGTTCCTCCCATTAGGGAAGAAAGGAGCCTATGGTGGATCTACCAACTCTTATACCCACACAAGTTCAAAATAGAATCAAAAGAAAACAAGGTGTTAGGGAGCATAGGTGTCGATGTCATATCCTTGCTCATCAGTTACATGAAGAAGAAAATAAAGAAAATCATAATCCCCACTTGGCAGAAGCAATGCATCACCACCCTCCTAACCCACCACAAAGTAATCCAATACAACAATCATAGCAAGAGATACACTCAGCTTCAGATACAATCATTTTCCCTCCTATTGTGATTAACCTAGATGATGATGAGGAAACAACAAAAATTGACGAAGAAATACATAATGAATTAAACACATTTTTTCCTCATCTATGAGCTTAACTAAGATATCTCCTATACAAAGTGATGAGCTTGGAACTTCACCTAGTTTGGCCCTTTCTCTTGTCCCTCTCACCAATTCTACACCTTCCGAACATGATTGGGAGGTGGATGACTTGTTAGATGGTTGACATACATTCACCATACTAGCCTTTTACATTTTTCTTTTCTTCTATTTGGTGTGATTGCATGTGCATACTGAGATCTCTTGTGACATGTTCTCTCTCTCTTTGTGCAATTCCTCTATTTGTCCCTTCATTCTTCTATATGTCGTACATTGCTTTCGCTTTTCCTTTTTCTCCTTTTTTTTGTCTTCCTTTTATGGATGACTCAGAGCATTGAGATAACCTATGTCTCTTCCATGTTGACCCAAAAGTTCTTTCTATTTTATTTTTCACTTTTGTTTTGTGTTTTCCTTTTGGGGATGACACAAAGTGTTCAGATGACCTATGTCTCTTCCATGTTGACCCAAAAGGTCTTTCTATTTTCTTTTTCACTTTTGTTTTGTGTTTTCCTTTTGAGGATGATGCAAGGCACTGAGACCGAAATGTCTACTTCATGTTGACCCACAAGGCTTTCTTTTTCATTTCACCTTTTTCTTTTCTCTTTTCGCCTTTTGTTTTGTGTTTTCCTTTTGGGGATGATGCAAAGCATTGCAAAATCCTATGTGTCTTCCATGTTTTTTTTTCTCTCTTTGTGTCATTCTTCTAGTTCTATGTGTATTTGGGTAATGATTGCAATTTTGAGCTCTTTAATCAAAACATTGCAGCAATGAACATACTAACCCCAAATCTATAGATCCCTTATGTGTTTGGTGTATTCCTTTTTGGGGGAAACCCCTCTTTATTTTGTTCCCTTTTCATTTTCATAACGCAACCTTACTTGGAAACACATGAATTTGGATAGGGCTTTCCAAGTTGGCTCTCATGTCTTATTTCTTTTTTGCATTTTTCATTCACTACTTTAAAGTAATTTCTCATAAAACAGTGTGTAGCAATTCCTTTAAAGTGGGGGAATACATTGGAACTATTCATTTTGCATTTTTCTTTGTCTTGGTTCTTACTGCAGCCTTCTTGTCTCATACGATGCATTTTTTGCTTTGTGGATGACATTGGCTATAGTTTCCATCATATGCGTGATCTATCTTAGTAGATTACATTCCTCTTAGTGGCCTAATGTGATGCACTGCATCCCCTAAGTTGTGAATAGTCTATGGAGAAATTAGACATAATGTTCTGTAAGTTATAGACCTCGATTGAACTAAGCAAGACTCCTTTGAACATTATTTTCATGTTACATTTTTCATTTATATGGCCATCTTGCATAACAAAACTTGCATGCCTATGGTTTCATCATGTTTGTTCATGATTTATAAGCATACAAAGCTTTTCTTGTCCCATGAAGCAAGAAATGACATTTTCATTTGTGGCACTTTATTAAAGTTATCAGGAGGTATAACTTTGGTATGGTTGACCGGGAAGCCCATTTTGAGGCATGACTTTCCCCATATCACCCCTGTGTTTGTGAGTACATACCAGTCGTGAGTGTATGTTTCTCACCTTTTGGGCTTTCTCACTTGGAAAACAACCATGAGTTTCATCACCCTAGAGTGAGTATGCATTTTCTTTCTAGACAAACAACCTAGATCTGATCCACAATGGGTTGGACAAATGATTGAAGCTTGATCTGATTCTTTCTTTCATCTTTCTTTTAAATCCTTTTCCTCTCTTTCACTTTCATGTGCATTCTTTGTGCTTATGTTTAGTTTACCATGGGATCTTCATCCTGGGGGCTTGATCATCCATCTTGATCATTATTATCTCATCTTGCTAAGCATGAGTTCAATGGAACTCCTCTTGAGATGCATTTCTCTACTTTAGTGTGAGTTTGAAGCAAGTTCATCCTCTCACTAAAGTGGGGGCTAAATATGGACACGGAAAAAGTAACTCTTCTACTTTTTCTTGTTTTGTCCCTCCCTGTGCTTAATTGGCTTGATTTTACCTTGTTTTATTGTTGCAATGTGGCTCACACATTCACATTAGGTCTTAAATATTTATGAATCATTAAGACTTTATGATGTCTTGTAAAAGTGTTGTGAAGTGTTGTAACACATTTTCACACTTTTCTAGACTCTTCTTATTATAATTCACCTACATTCCCCATTTTTATCACTTACCAAGTTTTATTTTAAAGTGTTGTAAAGTGCTGTAATAAAATTTCACACTTTTCTAGGCTTGTCATCAATAAATACACCTTTCTTATGATTTATTTGGCCCCTTTATGCACTTACAAGCCTTAATTAAGTGTATTTTTAAATATAAACCCAACAAACATCATTTAAGACAATTTATTTCCTAACACCCATTCACCTTCCTTGAGTGGGACCCATTCTCCATTAGGGGTGAATGAGTCCCTCTTGGCACAAAAATCAAAATAAATTCAAATTACTGGTGGGTTTTTATTTCTTGAGACCTAAGGTCAGCCTATGATGTATTTTCAAGAAAATAGGGCATAAGTATGTATAAATATATGATTTTATAGTCATTTTAACCCCCATCAAAATAATTCATTCAATCATTCAATCCATCAAAACATCAAAGCATTTTGTATCATTCAATAAAGCATTCAAGCATCTTGGAGCAACATATCTTAAGACTTCAACATCAAGGGTTTGGTGAGTTTATGACATTGCATGTTAATTGTTCATAATTTTCTCTTTATTTTATTGTATTTTTAAGGGATTGATTACCAAACTGGGGTTTGACCAAGGCAAGCCTCTATTCTCCAACCCTTAACAGTTTTTCCCTCTTTGCCTGTGTGTTTTGCAGGTCTTGTATGGAGATTTGTCAAAGAGATATGTCTTAAAAGTGTCATCAAATTGTTGATGATCATTTAAATTCAACAAAACCATATTTTATGTTTGGAGAACACTTTTTCATCAAATTTTCCAGATTCAGATTTTCCAACCTATCAAGCAAAAAAGTATAGATCAGGACCAACAAAGTTGACCCTTGAATTTTTAGAAATATGCAAGTGGATCAATTCACCATTTGTGGTGAATGAGTTCCAATACTAGGCTAGAAAAAAAAAATCTAATTTTTTCTATTCTTGGCATCCCAAAACTTGTTCTGGTTGTTTTCACCAAAAATAGGACTAATTCACCATATATGGCAAATGAGTCCTATTGGGCTTCAACACTACACTCTGTAGTATTTTAGAACCTTTCCACATCATATTTTAGCCTCCAGGTGCACCTCATTCATTTTCATTAAGTTTTTTATATTTTGTTCATGTTTTTAGTTCTTTCTTCATATCATAACGTGTTTTCAAACACTTTGCATTTCTTTAGTTTGCATACCAAATCAATCTATTTTATTAGTTCTTTTCATTTTTATCATCTCATTTAGGAATATTTCATTTGTTTTACATTAATCTTGAGTGCGAACATGGCCAATTTTTACCTTATCCCTTTCCTTTTAGGTAAAAGGCCCTAGAAGTGAAAGAGAACATTAGGGTACCAAAACCCATGTTTATAATAGCTAATGAAGGGAATGGGGTATACCAAGAATGATAAATTCAAGAAAAATGAAAATGGTTTGCTAGAACCTATCATTCCTAAGAAACATCAAAAGAATCTTGGCCTAGGTTGTACTACTAGCAAGGTTACCCTTATTGGAAAAGGTACTTTCGCTAAATGGGCTAAGGCTTCCTCTTGGTTACCAACATCATGTGATACGACCCTAGATGACTTCCCTCTTGATGTTGTTGACCTATTTGAGAATAAATCCCTCTTCATGATATCTACATCAACCTTCACCCCAAGCAATCAACTAAATGAAACATGCCTAGTATACCAGAAACTCATTGACTTGGACCAACATGGACTATCGATTCTATATTTATTTGAAAATGATGAAGTGATCTCAAAATTCATTGGACTTTGTGACAGCTTATCATGGGTAGATCACAAGGTTGGTTTTGACATAGCTCTCAAGACAAGGGTGTACTATGGGGAGACAATTGAATCCTTCAGTCATAAAATTGATGATATGCAACTAACTTGTAGATCTTTGAGTGAAAACCACAATGTGGCACTCTCTAATCCTATAATAGTAAAAAATAAAGGATGCATCCAAGGGTGAAAACCTCTCTGAGGTGCCCAAAGATGAGGGATTCAATCTCTCCCTTAGTGCAATGCATCTAGAAAAGTCAATAGTATTGGAAAAAAGGGCCACTCCAGGTAATGTGGGAATACAAGAAGCACCCAAGATCACTTTCTACACAAAATCCTTTTTGGATGAAGAACAAAAGAACCTAGCAGCATTCCTGAAAGAGAGAAGAGCTAAATTTGCATGGTCATACATAGATATGCCCAAGCTTGATCTAGAAGTAGTTGTGTATCATCTAGTAGTCTATCCTAATGCCAAACCATTAAAAAAAAAGTTAAGGAAAATACACCCTCAGATAGCACTCTTGGTCAAACTTGAGTTAAAAAAGCTTCTTGACATTGGATTCATCCTACCGATAGATTATCCTAAGTGGGTTACAAACCTGGTACCAGTCTCCAAACCCACTGGGGGCATCAACATATGCACTGATTTTAGAGACTTCAAAAAAGCATGCCCAAAGGATGATTTCCCTCTTCCAAACATCGACATCATAGTGGACCTAATAGTCAGGCATGAAATTCTATCACACATGGATAGGTTTTTAGGCTATAATCAAATCATGATCACCAAGGAAGATCAACACAGAACCACATTCACTTGTCCATGGGGGACATACAACTCGAACATGATACCATTTGGGCTAAAGAATGTAGGAGCAACCTATCAGAGAGCAATAACCCTAATCTTTCATGACCTGATCCATAAAATAGTTGAAGACTATGTGGATGATATTTTGGCAAAGTCAAAGAAAAGGAGTGAGAAAATACAAGTCTTGGGACCCATCTTCGATAGAATTGAAGAGTATAAGGTATAGCTAAATCCAAAAAATATGTTTTTGGAGTGACAACAAGAAAGCTTCTTGGCTATATTGTATCACAAATAGGGATATAAATTAATCCAACAAAGGTAAAATCCATCCTATACATTGAAGCAAATGAGAGGGTTACAAGGAAGATTGTAGTCAATCAGGAGGTTCATATCACAGTTATCAAACAAAATCCACCCTTTCTCACATCTTCTCCATAAGGAAATAACCTATAAGTGGGATGAGAAATGTGATAAATCTTTCCAACATATCAAGGAAATGAACTATTCAGCCATTGATAAAGCATGCTTAGCAGTGGTTTTGCTTCATAAAAGTTCAGACACCACATGTTGTTGCATCAAATCAAACTCATTGCAAAGATTGACCGATTGAAATACCTGTTATCCAAAGAAACTCTCACTAGGAAAATGGCCAAATGGGTAATGATATTGACTAAATTTGATAGAATATGTGGAGCAAAAGGCAATCAAAGGGAAATTCATCATAGAACAATTGGCAGAGGCACCTATCTATGCAGAGAATCCATTAATATTTGATTTCTGAGATGAAACAATATTCCTTGTCAATGCAGCAAATCAGTGGAAGATGTACTTTGATGGATCATTCAACCAACATGGATCAAGGGCGAGTATTCTTTTCATCACCCCTCAAGGTTATTGCATTCCAAATTCATAGAGGTTATCATTTTTGTGTACTAATAATACTATTGAGTATGAAGCCCTAATCACAGGTCTAAGGGTAGTAGTTCAATGGAAGATACAAGAGGTGGAAGTATATGGAGACTCATAGCTGGTTATCAACCAAGTTAATGACGACTACCAAACTAAGGATAACAAGCTTACTCCTTATAAGAAGATGGTAGAATGTCTCAAAGACCTTTTTATTGATATAAATTTTGAGTAGATTCCTCGCATGAACAACCGAGTAGCAAATTCTATGAAAACAATTGGATCATTGTTAGACATGTCACATAATGTCCTTCAATGTGAATTCTTAGTGGAACAACTTCTCGTACCAACTTTCAAAATCTTAGAATCTAAATTTATGTGTGTGTTGGTTCTAGATCCTTGTGGTATCATGACATATTCACCTACCTAAGTAGCAGAACCCTCCCGTCCGATGTCATCTCCAACCTTAAGAGGACCTTTGTTAAGAAGGCATCCTGATTCATAATCCTAGGTGATACATTATACCGCCAAATCATCAAGATGACAATACTATTATGTATTATCCAAGAGGAAGCCTTGACCACTTTAACAGAAGTCCATGATGGCATATGTGGTTCCCATTCTAAAGGTATGACTTTAGCTAAGAAACTGTTGAGGATAGGGTACTACTAGCCAACCATGGAAAGAGAAGCCCATCAGTATGTGTAGAAGTGTTTCTAGTGTCAACAACATGGATATTTGATTCATGCTCCAACTCAAGAGTTGCAACTAATGGTCACACCTTGTCCTTTCTTGCAATGGGGGTTTGACCTCATAGGAAATATTACTGCAACTTCATCTAATGGCCACAAGTTTATCATAATGGCCATTGAGTACTTTACCAAGTCGTTAAAAGCCATTCCTATTAACTGCATAATGGGGAAGAAAATTGCTAAGTTTATCCTAAATTATGTCATCTTTCGTTATGGTGTTTTGCAAACCCTTGACTCAGACAATGGAACACCCTTCAAGAATCAGGATGTGAAAGAGCTATGTCAAAAATTCAACATCCAACACCGATTATCTATCTTGTATTACCCCTAGGGAAATGGTCAAGCTAAGGCTAGAAACAAGACCATCCTAAAGATCCTAAAGAAAATGATCAAGGAAGTTGGTCATGAATGGAATCTTTAGTTAAATCTCACTATTTGGGCCTATCAAACCAATAGTTGCACACCTATAGGTGCAACCCCATTCTCCCTAGTCTACATGTTAGAAGCTATCTACCCTATTGAGGTTGAGCTTTCATCACTAAGAGTGTCACTATAGAACCTAATCACTACTGAAGAATGTAGAGTATCTTAGCTAAATGAGCTAGAATTCTTGGATGAGCATCATCTTTATGATTTTAATCACTTGCAAGTATATCAAAACTTATTAAAATAGAGCTATAAAAAGAACATCAAGAATCGTTCTTCCCAAGTAGGGGATCTTTTCCTAAAATAGAATTAGAAGAACCTTCTAGATCATGACAATAAAGGAAAGTATGAGCCTAATTGGTTGGGTCCCTTTGTCATCATAACAAGTTATGGATCAGGAGCATATCAATTGTCAAAACCTAAAGGTGAACCCTTGTAGGAATCAACCAAAAGCTTGAATCTTAAAAAAATTTATGCCTAGGCTTAAAGGGTGTAAATCTAAAAATACACAAAAAATCAAAGAAAGGTCAAAATCCAAAAAAATGACAAAAAGGATTGAAAAAGTAAAGAGAAAACTAGTTGTCCTCTAGTGAAAACTGCTTTGATGGCGCTTTGGGCAAGTACCTTAGTGAAAACCTGGAAACTAGGCACCATGTATAAATAAAGTACCTCCATCTACCTAGGCTCTTTATCTTATCATCCATCAATTGCATTCATTCATCAAATAATTTATCCTATTTATCCCATCGCCCATTTCCATCCTTATCATAGCTGGAGACTATGAAGTATTGTGTCCCCTTTAGTATTGCTTGGCATATTCCAAAGGCCAACTTGTCTCACCTATATCAAGGTAGTCTATCATATCACACCAGGGAAAAATTTTTATGGGTTGGATCAGGTTCTTGTATATCTTAGGG
Source organism: Sequoia sempervirens (assembly GCA_007258455.2). NCBI lineage: Eukaryota > Viridiplantae > Streptophyta > Pinopsida > Cupressales > Cupressaceae > Sequoia > Sequoia sempervirens. The sequence continues at coordinate 22,444 of VDFB02058905.1, forward strand.
TTATTGGAAATCTTTTTGAAAATCCCAAAAACATTTGTAAAATGTTCATCAGAAAACTCAAAGACATTTGCAAAACCCTGTATAGCTAAAACCCAAAAACGTCCAAAATCTTATACAAGTAAAACCCAAAAATATTTGCAAAATATTGTCCAACTAAAATCCAAAAACATTCAAAAATTGTAAATTCAAAATTCAAAATATCTAAAACATGTCAAATTCCCTAAAAAGGTCAAAACATCAAAAATCCAAAATAATATTATGTTGAACTACAATTCTATGAGCTTGAATGTAGGTAAATCCATCATTGATGTTCCCCCAAGACACCCTAGGTCAGTCCTTTAGGAGTCTACTATAATAAAATGGCATTCCTTCTATTGTTAATATCTTAACCTTCAATGAGTCAAGTCAGTCGAACTATGTGGCCTTTGCCCCAAAGGCAAGGCTCATCTTTGATCAGCCCCTGAGGCCCCTAGGATAGGTCTTTTAGGTTAGGTTCTTGGTCAAAACTCAAAAAAATCCCTAAACATTCAAATATCAGAAAAACACAAAAATATTAGAAAACTTTCAAAAGACCTAAACAACATCAAATATCTTAGAGAAAACCTTAAAAAACCTCAAATAATCTGAAAACTAAAAAAATCACATTAACTTTCAAATGGACCAAAAACAACCTCAAAATATTTTCAAAATACCAAAAACTTTGAAATATTCCAAAAAAACCCAAAACCATCCATCCCATTTCACTTTCACCTGTAATAAACCTTCATCCATAATAAATCATCCATCAACTTCAACCTTTGGCAAAACAAATAGAAAATAAGTATCACAAGTAGTAAAGTGAGAACCTAAGTGTCAAAATCTAAAGTCTAGGTGATAGGCAAACAATTCAGTGAAGTTTGTATCAACAACTTATCATAAACCTCATCCTAATCACAACATCTAATCAACATTTCCTAGGATGTATCCTTCTTGCGATGGACATCAATATCAGACATTGCCTTAGCTAAAATTAAACTAGCAAGAGATATAGATAACACTGACTGTTTGTGTTTTATCTTTTCTTATGATTTATTTTATTCACCCATTTCGGGGACCTCTCGATGATGTCTCAATGATTTAGAGAGAAAGGAATGAGGTATCAATCATTATCTTTCATTTTTTGTGCTTGAGAGTATTCTTCTAAAATAATCTTAGTGCATACTTTCTTAGTCATGTGTAGAGAAGTTGTTTGGAGTAGATTGTTGACTATTGTGTATGCTTTGGTCCAAGATATTTTGAACTACTAAACTACATTCTGATGAGATTTCTATATGTGAAGGTGTGAACAAGAACCATCCTATCTATTTATAGAGTCAAAGTACCTTACACTAGATACAATGCCCTCTTAGTAATCAATACCTTGATGCATCATGTGTATGTGTTATATCAAACAATAAGGAATGACAAAAAATCCCAATCCCAAGATATGAGAAAATCCATCATCCCTCATCACCATCTCTAATAAATTCTTGGTGGATCACGTACTTGTTGAAATTTTTGAATCAATAATCAATATCAATGGTCAATCATCTCTTCTTTCCACACTAACCTAATATCATGGTAGTCAACAAAAAAAACATCATCAATGCATCCATCCTACATCCACAAATCATCAGCATGCATACACATCACATATCATTAGCATACATTGTACACATATAATGAACATCTACATTATCCATACATACATCCATATGCATACATCATCATCTCATAAATTGCATAAAAAAGTATACAAAAAGGAAACACATCCATCCATTACATTGCATCCATACATTTATCAAGCATAAAATAAAGAGCACATCACATATCAAATATGTATCATCTCCTATATATATCAAAAAAATGACTATCATGGTATAATATATGAATTAGTGTATGTATATCTATCAAAAGTACAATATCCATGAGGCTATCAAAAAGGATCCCATGAATGTATATTTGTATAAATAATTGGGAAAATAATTTAAAAAGTGTTTGTACACCAACTAGCCATGATGGATTTTTGACTCCCCAACCTATCTATCTAATGGTTGATCCATAGCTTGGGGATGTGCTCCACTCCTATATCAAAAAATGGGCTACCTCATCATCTATGGGACATCACAATGATAATGTATATGATAATAAGTAGCCTCAGTCACTACCTCTTTGTATAATCAAGAAGAAATTGTTCATCCCTGTGATGTAGTTGCCATAGCCTCTAAGTATTGTCACCACCTGACCTCCTATGCCAACAACATATCTAAGGTCTATCTGAACTAACACTCTTGATCCCTCTCTACCATGAGTGCTAGCACCTACTGCCAAGCCTAATCTCACTCAGCTGTCAGTATCTGTAACTGCCATTGTAACTATTGTATTTGAACATCATAGAGATCTCGCCCTGATAGTGGTTGTTATATTGGTTGCTACTGTATTGGTTGTTGTTATATGCGTGACTACTGAAGTGTATGTTGATGCAATGGTGGTGCACCTAAGACATTTTTGTCATGATGTTGGTCATCATGGCGATCATGTCCTTTGCCCCTACCATCTGGCCCTCTACCCTTCCCTCATCCCTACCCTCTCCCCTACCCTTCCTATGGCTGGCCTTGACCTCTGCCTACTCCCCTCCCTCTCCGCCTCCCTCATGGAGGTATACTTTCTAGATCTATCAATCTGAGAGGGGGTATGAACCATGCATCATATGCAGGCGTAGTATGTGCAACTTCTTGTCCCTAATCATAGTCACATGGCCTTAGCCAACTGTTTGAAGCCCTCAAAAACCGTGTGTGTTGGGATCATGTGTCCCCATGTCATCTCTCATGTTGATTTGGAAAAATGGTTGTATATGCATTGACAGGCCTATCCTACCTCTCGCCAATCTGTTTGGCAACTCTATCAGGTAGGTACTTCTCAATCATAGTATTCTATTGACCCTGCATATATCAGGTCTATTGAGCAAAGAATAATTTTTGTACATCATCACACCATTCCATCATCTAAATCCATGGCTTCCATCTGAGCACTATCATCTCATCAATCACTCTCCGCCAGTATGAGATACCAAGCTACCAAGTGTGCTAAAGAGTGATGGTACCTCTGTACCTCTAGAAAATTGGATAATATGGCTCCACATCTACAATATGAACAATAGGTCAAAGCACAACAATGTGCTCCCATGACCATATGTGTAGAAGAGTGACTCCTATACCAATAGCTCTGCTAGCATAGTACATGAATTCATGCATATGATGGTATAGGGAGGCCATCATCAGGGAACCAACTTATTCCTTCCATTGGGACAACAGGGAGCATCCAAAAATCAAAAAAATTATATTTTTTGATTTAAGTAGTAGTTTTTAATCCAAAAGGGTGTTAGTATTTGAACCAACATAGCAAGTACCTCGCTTCAAATAGGGGGAAAATGTAGACACTTGAAAAAATCATGAATGATATCATGCACTTGAATTAGGTATACTAACATCATTTCCTCCTGGAACCCATCCTCTTTTCACTTAATTAATTAAATTTTGCTAGCTATTTAATTAATTGCATCATTTTCATCTATTAACCTAATCAATTTAATCAGGTTAATTCACCTCCTTCGATGCTAACATTTCATCTTATTAAATTAAACACATCAAAATATTTAATTTAAATCCCTAAATCTTCTTATTTAATTAAATAACCATAAGCTATTTAATTAAATATCATTTCACTTTCCCCCTTTCATTAAATCACTTTATTTAATGAATATCATCTAATTCTTCTAAAATATCATAATTAACATTGTTTTAATTATAATATACTAATAAATCTATTTCCCCCACTTGTAAAGGAATATTCCTCCTTTGCATATTCCTCTAAAAGGAATATTTCCATGGAATATTTCTTCCCCTTTTCCACATTAAAACTTTTTTTTTAATTTGGTAAATATCTATTTCCCTCACCCATGAGAGTATTCCAATTTTTTTTTCTCACTCATTTAAAAAAGGGGAATATTGGACTTTTTTGTAATAAATGTACAAGACTTCTTGTGCAAGTTAAAAGTGTGTTTGTTTGGACAAAGGTGGACCTTTGATTAAATCTCATTATTGATTCTCATCCCTTAATTATAATCCATGATCCATGCCTCCAACTTCCTCCATCCTTGACCATTGATTAGCCTTTTTGATCTCAACCCTTCATTTCTCATTTGCTCTCCTATAAATAGATCACTATTTGGAGACAAATGGATCCATCTTTTTTAGAGAAAACTCATGATGTTGAAATCAATGACACTCTCACTCATATTTAGCACTTTTTTAGCATCATTTTATCTTAATTACTTGAATTAATTGCATTATCTTCCATTAATGGCTTCCATGGTGTTGATGGTGTTTTTTGCACAGCAAAAACTGAGACATAATACAATATCCTATCTCTCTTGAAAGGTAAATATCTATCAGCAAGCCTCAAGAGATAACCCCAAGGTCTCTCATGTTAGGTCTTGACAATGCATAAAACAACTTAGATAATATGTGAAAATCTTGGTATCCACAAGGGGCACTACAAATGAATAATGTTTGGAAGTGAATTTCATGGATGCAACAATATGGTGATGCTTTCAATCCTAAAACTAACCCAGATTTAAAATAAACAGCAAAAGAGATAAGGGTTTAGAGAGATTCTATTCTATTCTAACTCTTAAGATTAGCAATGCAAATGATAAACACTTGAAATGGACTAATCCCAATGAAACCAATCTCTACTTGACCAAGACTAATCTACAATCTTACAGAAACAGTGCAATCTTCTAAGGTTTTAAAGATTTTCATATTATGAACATTCACCCAAGACAACCCAATTGTAGTTGAAATGAATAAATATCCATAATTGAACCAAGCACAATGAATATAAAGGTCCAGGCTAACTTTACAAAACAACTAACCATCATTTAAAATTTGTAAAAGTATAGACCCGGTTGTTGCAACACTTGAAACATTGATATGGCATATTTAGGTGATTTAAATCTAAATCTAACAACCTTGAGCAATCTAAAAGATAGAATCATAAGAACCATGCAATATAAGTCAACACAAAAGAGATCACCAGAAAATCACAATGCTTTCAATTGT